>JAIUJO010000448.1:5000-220000 GCA_023846275.1 Vanilla planifolia
ATTGAAAAAATATTCCAATATAAGAAAAAATATGCAGAAATGAGATTAATTATACAAGAAAGTTTTATTTCGAGCACCAAAGGATTCAAGTGTTACATCCTCAATCATTAAATGAGGAATGAATAAAAATATATTATAAAGTATGAAAATATTAGCAAATAAAATATTTAAAAAATATGAAATTAAATATTTAACTAGATTGAGCTCATCAAGTCTAGTCCAACGATATTTGTTTCATCTCGATCAGATCTCATTAAAAATAAGTATAATTTAAAATTTTAAATAAGCATAAATAAAAATAATATATTATTTTAAAATTAATTAACTAGTTATTTGAGTTGAAATAAGTTAAATTGAAAACAAGTAACATAAAAAAATAAAAGCATGAAAATGCCATATAACAAAAGGTTTATAGTTACATGGCAATATCACAAAATCAAAGCAAAAAATTATAGAAATTTCAAAAAATTGTATGAGAATGTCCTATTCTAGGATGCTGAGGAGATTGAGTATAACATCCGACATTGTTAACTTGGGTTGAATTGAAATTCTTTTTAAAGATTATTAAAAATGTAGAAATTAAAATTTATGAAATATTAAAATTAATATATAATTATATATAGCTCATGTAGATGAGTACTACAATATTTGTTTTACCCTAATTAAACCTCAATTATAATTATTGTGAATAAAAAAATTAATTAAATGTAAGTAATAATAAATTGTTATTTTAATATTATTTGAAATATATTAAACTTAAAATGAGATGAATTGTAAAAAGGTAATGCAACCTAATTAAAGCGATGTAAATGTGATTCTAGAAATGAATTGGAGTTTCGTAGTAATATGTACAAATCAAAGAAAAAAATTTGAAAAAATCTAGATAAATTTTATATGAAAGTTACATTCAAAATGTTTTACAAAGCATCCAAAGACCTTACAAAATAAAATTTTTGAAAAATATAAAAGTTATTATATCTAATTTGATAAAGCTTTTCATGATGAGATCAATGAATTTTTCTTTGTCCCATTTGAACCTTGTTTGGATTTTTTTTAAATTCCAAAATAAAGAAAAATAAAAAAATAAGCTATTATTTCAATGTTAAATAAATATATAATCATTACAATTAGATAAATTAAAATATTGTAATATAAATAAAATAAGGTGATATAAAGGTCACACAAGATGATATTTATAGAGTGCGATAGTAATTTAGTGAAATCAAAGTGAAACAATTGAATTAATTTAATAAATGATGTGGGAAAGTTTTATTCCAAGATATTAAGGAGATTATGTAATATTGTCAATTCTCGAAATAAGTGTGAATCAAAATATTTTCATAAAGTACACCAAAATTTTTATAAATTAAATATGTAAAAATTTTAAAATTAATATTTGTTGTGGCAAAGCTCCTTTAAACATCTTTGATAACATATTTTTCATCACCACGTGACATCATTATGAATTACATTGAATTACAAATTTAAATTTGTATTTATATTAAAAAACTATTATTAAAATATTTCATAGATATATAATATATTAAATATAAAATTAGATAAATTAAGGAAATGTAATAGAACAAAAAAGTTAGGTAAAGCTCACACGAGAGAAGATTTTTTGAGTTACATAGTAGAATAACAACATCAAATAAAAAAATTTTAAGAATTAGTAAACTTGTGTTGGAAATTTTTATTCCAAGATATAGGGACATTAAGTAGAACATCCTTAACCACCAAATCATTTGTGCATTAAAATATCAAGTGAAGCATTAAAAAGCATTAGAAGATAAACTTTTTAAAAATATTGAAAATGAAAATTTAATTAGAATTAATTCAAATAGCTCATAAATTATGTCAAAAGTGCATGAAATAAATTATTCAAAATTGATATTTATTTTAGTAAAGTTCATTGAGGACTGCCTAATGACATTTGTTTTAATTTGATTAGATCTTGTTTTGAATTATTGAACTGATTAATCATGATTGTAATAAATTATAATTTTAATATTAAGTAAATATATACTAAAGCTAAAATAAGATAAACTTAAGTAACATAATATAAAAAACCAAAGTAACATGAAGGTAACACGAGAGAAGTTTTAGACATGCAAAGCAATTCAAAATGCTAAAGTGAAAATCGTGAATTAATAAGAAAAATTATTCAAGAAAGTTGCATTTAATGATACTATGGAGATCGAGTGTTGCATTATTGGTCATCAAACTAGGTACAATCAAGATGCAATATTAAGCATCATGAAATGCTACAAAAATAAACATAAAAATATATAAAAAAATGAATACATAATGCAATAAAACTTGTTAAGGCAATTATAATAAAGTCTGATTTATCTGTGTTAAACTTGGTATGGAATTATTATGCTTAACCAAATTAATTAAACATAAGTACTAATATATTATTCTTTTATTATTAAGTATATATATATATTAAAGCTTAAATGAGATAAACTAAAGTATTGTAATATAACAAAACAAAACTAATGTAAAGGTAATACAAGTAAAGATTTAGAGTTATATAGTAATATAATCAAATGGAAGAGAAGCATTGTAAAAAATTAGAAAACTGGCATGAAAAATTTCAATTCTTTGACGATTAGGAGATTAAGTTTAATATTTTTTATAGTGAGATCAAGTATGATGCAAAATGTCTCATAAAAAATTCCAAAAATCATAGAATCGAAATTAATTGAACATTTAAAATGGATGCTTTATTAAATAGAGCTCATCAAGTATACTCAAACAATGTTTGTTTTGTCTCTATCAATCCAAGTTTATATTTTTTGTAAATTATCAAAGAAACAAAACATAAATAATAATAACATATTATTTTTATTTTTAAGTTAATTCATATAAAAGTTGAAATGAAATAAATTAATAGAATATGACATAATTAAATTAATATGATTTAAATATCACATTATAAGAGAGTTAGAGTTACAAAGTGTTAGAACAACAAAAAAATAAAAAATTTTAGGAAAAGAGATAAATTATGTGAGATAGTTTGATTCTAAGATATCAATAAAATTGAAATGTCTCACAAAGAGTGCCAAAGTCTTGAAAAATAAAATATTTAAAATATATATATTAAAATAATTGTTTAATTAAAGTAATAAATTTAAAATTACTGTAATTTAAAAATTTTAAAATCATAAATAATAATAAATTATAATTTATAAATTTAGTTAATACATAATAGAGCTAAAATAAGATAAATTGAGGTAATATAAGAAAATTACATAGATGAAAAGTCATAATAGAAAAGAATTTGACTTTCATAGTAACATGAACAAATCAAAATAAAAAATTTGCACAAAAGAGATAACTTATGTGAAAATACTTTATTTTAAGATGTTAAGGAGATTGGCTATAACATTCTTAATTATCAAATCACTCTATGAATCAAAATTTTCTTATTAAATGGGTCAAAATATTAGAAAATAATATATTTAAAAAATTAATCATATAATTAAAAAGAGCTTGTTAAGATTTGTCTTACAACATTTCTTGCCTTCATTAAACCTTGTTTTGAATTATTATGATTTAGTAAAATAAATGAGCATAAATAATAAAAACTATGTATTCTAACATTAACCAAGAATATATTAAAGCTTAGATGAAATTAATTGAACCAATATAATATAACAAAACAAATGTGTTCTAAAGGTCACATTATAAGAGACTAGAGTTACATTTTAGGATTAAATAATAAAAGTGAAAAATTAGAAAACCTAATATAAAGTATTCAAGAAAATGTACTATAAGATATTTTAGAGAAAGAGTGTCCCATCCTTGATCATTGAATGACAAAAAATAAAATATCTCATAAAGCATGAAAAAATAAAAAAAAAATATTTGAAAATAAACAAATAAATATTTACCTAAATAGAATTCTCAAGAGGAGTCCAATGATATTTGTTTCATCTCCATCCAATCGCATTTGAATATACTATGAATTACCAAATTAATTAAACATAAATAATAATTCATTCTTGTTTTAATAAAGTGTAAAAAACATTAATGTTGAAATGATAACAATTAATGCAATGTAATATAACTAAACCAAAACAATGAAATTATCACATGAGGAAATAATTATTTTTTCTTTATAACCTAACAAAATAATGTGGGAGTGTTGCACTCCAAGATATTAAAGAGATCAACTTAAAAAACCTTAATTATGAAACAAGGCACAAAATCAAGTCAAGTCAGATAGCTTTTGTTCTATCCTTATCAAACTTCAAGTGAAATTTATATGAATTACCAAAACAATTAAACATAAAAGTGATAAATTATTATATTAATATGAATTAAATATATATATCAAAACTAAAATATGATAAATTTAATTGTTGAATTATATCTTAATAAATATATCTAAATAAAAGAAAGTTGAAAAACAATAAATAATATAAGAAAGTTGAATTATAAGATACTTAGGTGATTGAGTATAACATCCCTAATCACTAAAATAGGTATTAATAAAAATACATTAAAAAGATGTGAAAACCCTAGAAAATAAAATATCTAAAAATATAAAAATGAATATTCAGTTGAATAAAGTTCAATAAGATGTGTTTAACGATATTTGTCTTATCTCCATTAGATATTGTTCAAAATTATTATGAATTATCGAAAAAATAAGCATTAATAACTAAAAGCTAATATTTTATTATTCATTAAATTTATATTAAAGTTGAAATAAGATTAATTATAGTAATGTGATATGACTAAATCATGGTAATGTAGAGGTCACACAAGAAGAGATTTATAATTAGATAGTATTAAAACAAATTCGAACAAAATATTTTAGAAAAGGTAATAAATTTTATGAGAAAGTGGCATTCGAAGATACTAATGATATCAAGTATAACATCCCTAATCATTAAATATGATATATATTAAAATATCTCAAAATGCCAGTAATAATCTTGAAAAAAAATTAAAAATGTTAAAATAGATAGTTAATTGGATAGAGGTCATCTAGATGACTCCAACAAAATTTTCTCATCTCCAATAGACTTCATTTGGGATAACCAAGAAGCAACAAATTAATTTAACATAAATAACAACAATGTATTATATGAATATTAACAAAAAAATATGACCACACAAGTGTGGGTTTTGAGTTTCATAGTAATACAACCAAATAAAAAATGGAAGAAATGAGATAAATCATACAAGTAATTATATTCTGACATAATATGGAGATCAAGTGTAACATCTTTGATTATCAAATAAGGTATAAAACGTAAATCTTATCAAAACCTTAGAAAGTAAAATAATTAAACATAAAAAATGAATATTTTCTTGGATAGAGCTTATTGAGAAGAGTTTATTAATGTTTCTTTGTATTAGTTGGTTCTAATTAGAAATTATTTTGAACTATAAAGTAAAAAAGCATTAATAATTATGATAATGATATTAAGAAAAATTATATTAAAAATAAAATAAGATAACTTAAAGTAATGTAGTATAATCAAATCATAGCGATCTATAGTTCGAATAAGAGAAGAGTTTGAGTTTCATTATAATATGACAAAAACAAAGTGAAAACTTTGAAAAAAATGTGATAGTTACTACAACAAAGTTTCTTTCCATGTTTTTTAGAAAATCTACTGTGTTATTCTTCTTCTTCAAATTTCGAAAATATCTAATAATGTGTTTCAAATGTAAAGAGAATAAAATGTTTGAAAATTTAAAAAATAAATATTTAACTAGATAGTCCCCATCAAGAAAAGTCAACTGATGTTTGTTTATCTCCATCAAAAAACATTTTGAATTATTGAATATTAATAAAATAAATAAATATAAATAAGAATTAATTATTATTCTTAATATTATGTAACTATATATTAAAACTAAAAAATATAAATTAAAATATTATAATATAACCAAATCAATGTGATTTAAATGTCACACAATAAGATAGTTAAACTTACATATTAACATAACAAAACAAAAATAGATATTTAATGAAATAAGATAAATTACTTGAGAAAAACAATTTTCGAAGACATTATAGAGTTTGAATGCCACATCACTGATTAACAAATCAGATATCAATTGATGTCTCTCATAAAACACATCAAAACCTCTACAAATATAATATTGAAAAATAAAAAGGATTATTTAATTATGACGTGGCCATTAAGATGAGTCTAATGACAAGAGTTGTGACTCAATCAGACAATGTTTATAAATTTCTACAAATTATTAAAAAAGACTATCATAAATAATAATAAATGATTATTTTAGTATTAGTAAATTTGTGCTAAGGTTGAAATGTGTCAAATTTATAATAAAAAAAATCAAACAACATATATTTAATTAGATAGAGCCAATTGAGATGAGAGGATAATCAAAGTTTCAAAGTAAAACAACTAGGAGAATGAGAACAATATGAACAAATGAGAAAAAATTATGAAAAAGTTGCACCCCAAAATATTTAATAGATTGCATGTATGAGTAAAAATATCTTATAAAGCATGCTAAAAGCCTTTAAAGAAAAATATTTAAAAAATACTAAATTAATATTTAATTTGATGGAGTTAATTAGTCTAGTCAAAAAATGTTTCATCTAAATGATTGCTCATTTGTAATTATTTTGAATTACAAAATTAAATAAGTAAAAATAATTTTAAAATATAATTTTAGTATGGATTAAATATGTTTACACCTAAAATGGTATAAATTGAAGAAATTTAATCTAACTAAATCGAAGTGATGAAAACTTTGCATGAGTGGTAAAACCTTTTTAAAGTATTATAATCAAATCAAATAAAAACTTTTTAATAGTAAGATAAATTGTAAAATAAAGTTAAGTTCTAGAATACTAAGCAGATTGACTGTTACATCCTCTATCATCTAATAAAATTTTAATAGAATGTCTCATAAATTATGCTAAAAGTAAAAAAATAAATAATTAAAAAATATTTTAAAAATGTAATTAGATAGAGGTCGTCAAGGATAGCCTAATGATATTTATTTCATCTTGATCAAATCTTATTTATAATTACTATAATTTACCAAAATAACTAATCATAAATAACAAAAAAATATTATTTTAAAACTTAGAAAATATATATTCAAGCTCAAATCTTATAAATTTAAAAAAAGTAGTAAAAAAATCTAAGCAACATAAAGGTTAAATAATACGTGAATCTACTTTTCATTTACTATAAATTACTGAAGTAAATAAGCAAAACTAATAATAAATTTTTATTATGGTATTGGAAAAATATATACTAATGCAAAAATAAGACAAATTGAGGCAATGTAATACGACCAAGCTGTTGTAATGTAAAGGTCACATAAGTGAAGATTTGTAGTTAGATTGAAATAGATCCAAATCAAAGCAAATAGTTCAAAAAATAAGAAAACTTTAAAAGCAAAATTACATTCTAGCATACTAAGCATATTGATTATAATTTTTTTTAATTTTTGAATTAGGGAAAATGAAAATTCCTTGTAAAACATTAAAAAATATAGAAAATAAGTTATTTAAAACTATAAAATTGAATGTTTACTTAGATATAGATCAAGTGGAGTTTAAGAACAATTGTCTCATCTTTATCAAATCTATTACAAAATTATTACTAATAAAAGAAATAATTAAACATAAATAATAATAAGTTATTCCTTTAATATTAAATATTTATTTATAAAATAAATAATAAAATAAATTGAAGAAATGTAATATAAGCAAATAAAGATAGTACAAAGGTCAAAAGAGTATAATAGAAATTGATAGAAATATAACCAAATCAAAGTGAAAGTTTTAAAAAATATGATACATTGTATAGAAAAACTTCATTCCAGGACACTAAAGAGATTCATTATACCGTCCTCAATCATCAAATTTGCTACAAATAAAAATATCTAAAAATATTTCAAAATCTTGGAAAATAAAATATTTCCAAAGATGAAAATTAATATTTGATTGAATGGTCCTCATTAAGATGAGTTCAACAACAGTTTTTATTCTCAATCGAACCTCATTTAGAATTTTTTTGCATTACAAAAAAATCAAAACAAATAAAAAATATATTATTTTAATAGTAAATATGAAAATATCTTAATAATAAAATAAAAAAATTATGACAATCTAATGTAACAAAAAAAGATGATGTAAAGGTCACAAGTATGGAGATTTAGAGTTACATTGTATTGTGGCCAAATCATGGAAAAAATTAAATAAATGAGATCATTATTATGAAAAGTTAATTTTCGAAATACAAAGGAGATCAAATGTAACATCCTTGATTCTTATATTTTGCACAAATTGAAATATTTTATACATCATGTCAAAACACTAGAGAACAAAATATTTAAAAAATATATAAAGATTGACATTCAATTTGTTAAAGCTTATTAAGTTGATTATAACTACTTTTGTTTCATATTGATCAGACCATGTTTCAAATTATTATGAATTATCAAGATAAATTACATAAATAATAATAAATTTTATTTTAATATTAAGTTAATATATATCTAAGGTCAAATGAGATAAATTTAAGCAATACAATTTTACAAAACAAGGAAAAGTAATAGACACATAAGGGAAAATTTAAATTTCTATAATAATACAACTAAATCAAAGCAAAAAATTTGAAAAATTTAGTTAAATTATAGCGAAATGTTAAATGCTAAGGTTCTTAAGAGATTGACTGTAACATCCTTGATCAATAAATATGGTAGGAATTTAAATGTCTCTTAAAGCATAAACAAATCATAAAAAAATATTTAATATATATATATATATATATATATATATATATATGTAACAATTAATTGGATAGATTGTGTTATGATGAGGTTGTTGAGAGTTGCTTCAATTGTGTCCACCTTTTTTTTTAATTTCTCAAAATTATGAAAGAATATAAACATAAATTATAATAAATTATTATTTTATTGATAAGTTATTTTTTTATTCAAACTTAAATGAGATAAATTAAGGCCATGTAATCTAACAAAATCAAAGTGACACAAAAGTTACAAGAGAAGAGAAATAGAGATTCCAAATAATATAACAAAATCGAAGCAAAAACATTTAAAACGAATATTATAAATTATACAAATAAGTTGCGTTATAAGATATTGAGGAGAAATAGTGTAACATCAATGATCCTCAAATAAGTTGGAAATTGATGTCTCTCAAAGAGGTTAACATAAAAAAAAATTTTAAAAAAATATGAACAAGTATCATATTAGATAGATCATATTAAGATGTGTTCATTGACAATATTTAGTATTGATAGTCCTCTTTTAGAATTACTACAAAATAAAACTTAAGATAAGAATAAAAAATTATAAATTATTATTTAATATTTAATAATAACATTTTTAACCTAAAATGAAAAAATATTAAATAAATATAAAAAAGATAAATTAAAGTAGTGTGAACATGATTGAGGAGGATATTTCAAGTTACAAAGTAGAACTACCCATTCAAATAAAAAACTTTGAAGAAATGAGAGAACTTTTTTAGAAAATTTGCATTCCAAGAAACAAAGTAATCATGCGTAACATCCTCTATCATCAAAAAAATATAAATCAACATATCTCATAAAGTATGCAAAACTATTAGAAATGTATTCTTTAAAAATAAAATAAAATATGTATTTGGACATAGTTGATTGATTTGAGTCCAATTATGGTTTTTCATCTTGATAAAATAATGATTAGAATTACTATAAAATATAAAAGTAAATTAGTATAAATAATAACAAAATAATATATTCTTACTGAGTAAAAAAAATATAATTCTAAAATGAGTTAAATTTACAAATGTAAAATAACTAAATAAGAGCAATGTGAATCTTACACAAGAGGAGATTTAGTATTAAATAGTAATATAACAAAATTAATGTGAAATATTTGAAGAAAAAAGGTAAATGGTTTAAGAAAGTTTCTTTGCAAGATATAAATAAGGTCGAGTGTAACATTCTCGATTATCAAATTAGGTACAAATTAAAATACCTGGTAAGGCATGCTAATATTTTAAAAAATCAAAATATTCAAAAAAATATATAAACGAATATTTAATTTGATTAAGATTGTCAACATTTATTTTGTCTCTTTCAAACTTAGCTTGGAATTAATGCAAACTACAAAAGGAATGAAACATAAATAATAATAAGTTCTTATTTTAACACTAACCAAATATCCATTAAAGCTAAATAAGAAAAACTAAAGCAATTTAATGTCACCAAAATCAAGGTTATGCAAAGGCACATAACAAGAGGATTAGAGTTTCATAATAACATAATCAAATCAAAGAAAAATTGAACGAAATGGTAAAGCGTATGAAAATTTTCATTTTTGGAATTGAGGTGAATGTGTGTAATATCCTCAGTTATCAAATAAAGTGCAAATAAAAATAACTCATAAAGCAGTCCAAAATCTTAGAAAATAAAAAACTTCAAAATATAATTATAAAAAATTAATTTGGTAGAGCTTATTGGGAGTAGAACAATGACCTTTATTTCCAATTTCTTACTAGTCATTATAAATTAACACAAATTGCACAAATAATTAGAAATAAATAATAATAAATCATTGCTTTTAATTTTATAAAAATATATGTTGAAGTTGATATGACATAAATTGAAGAATTCTAATATACTAAATAAAAGTAATAGAAATAACATGAGAGGAGATTTATAGTTAAATAATAATATAACCAAATCAAATTAAAAAATTTTAAAAAATAAGATAAATTCCATAGTAAAGTTGCATTTGATGATATTAATCCGATTGAGCAGAACATCCTCAAACATCAAATGATGTACAAATTGAAATGTATCATTAAACATGTAAAAAATCTATAAAATAAAATGTTAAAAAAATACAAATATAAACATTTAGTTTGATAAACCTCATTATGGCAAGTCTTATGAAGTTTATGTTTCCTTAATTAAAGCTTGATTAGAACTATTATAAGTTACAGAAGTAAATAAACATAAATAATAATAAATTTATACTTCAAAATAAAGTTATGTACAATAATGGTGAAGTGTTGTAGATAGAAGCAATGTAATATAAACAAATGAAAGTGATGTAATAGTCACACAAGATAAAAGTTATAGTAAAAAAACTGAGATGAATTATATGAGAATATTGCATTTAGATATAGTATGGAGATTCACTGTAGCATTCTCGACTATCAAATGTGTTGCAAGTTAATGTCTCTCCAAAAAATATGAAAATCCTAAAAATTAAAATATTTAAAAATTACAAAAAATTGATATTTATTTCAATAAAGCTTATCAAACGAGTCTAATGACTTTTTTCCATTTTGATGTGACGTTACTTTAAATTATTATTATTAACTAAAGTAACCAAGCTTAAATAGTAATAAATTAATATTTAAAACTAAGCAAACATAATTTAAAGTTGAAATTGGATAAATTAAAGATATGTAATATATATGAAATAAAAATAATGTAAATGTTACAAGAAAGGAAATTTAGTGGTACATGATAATGTTACAAAATCAAGAAGAGTAATTTGAAGATATGAGTTAAATAATAATAAGAAGTTATATTTCAAGATACTAAAGACATCAAGTGTAATATTTTCTAACATCAAATAAAACATGAACTTAAATTACTCATAAATTATGCAAAACCCTATAAAATATAATATAAAAAAATTTAAATACAAATATATCATTTTATAGAGCTCATTAAAGTAAGTCCAAATCCATTTGTTTTGTCCAAATAAAACATTAATTCGGTCTAATATGATCTTCAAAAAAATAAGCATAAAGAATAAAAAAGTATGATTATAATGTCAAGAATTTATATTACCACAAAAAAGAAAAACAACTTAAGCAATGTTCTATAAATAATTCAAAAAGTTATAAGAACTACACATCATGAGAATGATAGTTTTATTGTAATATAACAAAATTAGGTCAAAAAATTTTTAAAAAAATGAGGTAAGTCAAATTTTGCATCCTCGATTGTGAAATATGGTATGAATAAGAATTTGTCATAAAACATACCCAATTCATAGAAGGTTAAATATATATATATATATATATATATATATATATATATATATATATATATATATATATATATATATATATATATATATATATATATATATATATATATATATATATATATATATATATATGATTTTTTAAGTATATAAAAGTCACTAAGATAAGTCTAACAAATTTTATTTCATCTCAATTTAACCTCATTAAGACAAACTCTAAATTTGCAAAGTAAAGAGGAATAAATAATAATAAATTATTATTTTAATATCAGTGCAGCTTAATGATAAAATGAGATAATTAAAAATTATGTGATAAATCTAATTGAAAGCAATGTAAATCTTGCATAAGAAGAGAATTCAAGTTTCATAGTAATACAATTATTTCAAAATAAAATATTTGAATAAATGAGATAACTTTGATAGGGAAGTAAACTTACATGTTATTTAGGAGATAGAGTTAAACATACTTAATTATCAAACATGGTACGAATCGAAATTTCTTATATAGAGTTTCAAAATCCTATAAATAATTTTTTAAAAAACAAAGAGATAAATATTTGATTTAATAAAACCAATTAAGAAGATTCCAATGTATTTTTTTCATCTCTATCACACCACATTTAGAATTAAACAATCCAAATCTCATCCAACTTGGTTGAATAGCTCAGATCAATTCCATTATGATCTAATTGTCCATAACTCATCCAATTTTACATCCTTTGATCCGAGAGACTAGAATCACTCCGATTAGATCTAATTGCCCTAGTCGATCCCTCTTAATGGCTAATTAATTAGCCGTTTTGTGTGTCGTCGCATGCAACCATTTTAGATTAATTTTTTTTAATTCATTTGGACAAGTTTTTGTGTTCTTTGGTATAACTTTTTAAAGAACTTTTACTTAACTTTGTCATGGGTATAACCAAATGTTTTTTAAATAAATTTAAGCTTTATTCATGAAATAAAGAATGAATATTAACAGAATTTAAACATCTCAAAAAAAGGCTACATCATCTTTCATTGGTGTAAATTTCCTAGCTGCACTTATGACGTACTATTTGTCAGAATTCTAAATTCTCTAAGCTAAATTTAAACCTTCTAGCCTTGCTTTTTTTGAGTTCTCTTTACAATTTTGAGTTCTTGTAACTTTCTATATTCATCAACATGAATAAGAAAATTTCTATGTTTTTATTAGAAATTTATTTCTTGTTATATTTTTATTTTTCCTTTTGGTTAAAAGGCCTGACAATTATGAATGCTCAAGTTTGATTTGATCTTGTAAGAAGTTGTGTTCAGGTTGAGCTTACAAAAGCATAGGTTATAGTTGAACCCACAAAAAACTAACAGATTAGAGGTGAACTGTAAGAAAAAACCTCAAGTTGGTTGGAAATAAAATATAAAGAAAAACCTCAAATAGTAACTCTTTTAGTAATGAAGGTTTTCCTAACTTCGATTGGGGATACACGTAGGTTTCAATTTGAATCAAACCACTTGAAACTTTTATGTACTATTTCAACCTTTTTTTTGTTTTCCTTAATCATAAAAATTATAAATTAATATATTTATAAATCAAAGTATTCTATGAAAATAAAATTATTTTATAAGAAATTTTTAAAAAATAAATATTATCTCAAAATTCTTAAAAAAATTTTGAAATACTCATGCACACAAGTACACCCACACGCACATACAAATACACACACACATGTATTTACAATTATGCAGACATGCTCACGTACACAAACACATACATACATGCACAAACATATGCTTACACACACATGTAAGCATAAATCGACACACATGCACGCACATACCCATACACACTCAAGCACATAGACATACACCTGCACACTCACATGCCCACATTCTTACAAATACACACATCAACAAGATGTCGCCAAAACAAGCACGTGCACACACACACACACATGCATGTGCACACACAAATACAAACTCATTTTACATGCATGCAAACACACACACATGGAAACACATGCACATGCACGTACCTAAACATGCACACGCACACAAAATTGAACACACACATGCTTATTGTAATGCACATGCGTGCACACATCAACACATACACACATAGACACACACACACACACACATGTAGACATGAGCATGCACAGCCACACATGTGGGTGTGCTTTGACACCAACACATACACGCACATACACACACCTATACTTACACACAAACACATGCATAAGAGCACACATAGACAAAGAGCCACACACATAGTAGCAAAATTAGGCACACACATACATGCACACTCATAGGCATGCACAAACACATGCACACACACACAAGCATGCTCATGCACAGGCACTCCCATGCACACACATGCGTGCACAAATATATTCTTAAGCATGCATGCTTGGAAACACATGCATATACACACAAATACTTGCACACATACGCACACACATACGAGTGCACATGCACTCACATAAGGACATGCACACACACACACATTTACACTCACACATAGACATGTGCATGCATGCACATGTGCACGCAGACATGCACATATATACAATTGAGCACATACACACACAAGCTCGAACACATTAACATGTGTACACACATGCACTCATGCACACACACATACATAGACACAAACACATGCATACACATGCACATGCTCCTAAACATACATATGCAAATGATACACATAAACACACACACATGAACACAAACACACACACACAGACACACATACAAGTACATGTGCATGCACACTCACATGCAAAGGTCAACACACACATACACTCGTGCACCCTTGCATGCACACACATAGAACCATGCATGCATGCACGGACACACACATACAATCACACTCGCATGCACATGCATATAAACACATGGACAAGCACCCAAGCACACATGCATAATGAATCATATGCACATGTACACACATATACACACATGCACAAACACACAAACATAAAACATATGGACACACAAACACACATGAATAGATATGCACATGCATAAGAAAACACATGCACACACACTCACACTCACCAACATGCACAAAAATGCACATGCATGTACAAATAGGCACAAACACTCGCATGCATTAAGGAACACATATGTACATGCAAACACAAGTGTGCATATGCATACACATGCATGTACACACCCACATACACTCACATACACAAATACTTGCACACTCACACGCATACACACACACACACACCTAAACATACATGCATGCACACGAACCTGCACAAACAAATCCACATTGACAAACATATATGCACACATACACATGAACAAACATAACACACAAATGCACACACATGTATGAACACGCATGCAAACACCCAAACATAAACATACACATACACACATACACTTGCAATCATGTATACAAACATATACAAACAAGCAAAGGCACATAATCACTTCCACCCACACACACATGCACAACATAGACACATGCATGCACCCATTCAAACACATAAGAACACATGCACACAAATACACACATGCACACAAATATGCACATACACACACACTCATAGACACACATGCACAAAAGTGCAAACATGCATGCAAATAGACTTACGTACCCAGATATGCAAACATGCATATACAAGTAAGCACAAATGAAAGCTCATAGAAGACATGAACACCCCATGCATACAAATGGATATAGACATATACATGTAAACATACAAACACACACAATCACACTTGCACACAGAGACACATAAACAATACACATGCACAAGCATGAACACACACACTCACATGCCATGCAGGTACACATGCACACATATGTGCATGCACACACATATACATGAATATTAATTGATACTTGCACACACACACACAGAAATGCAAATATCCACATGCCTGGATACACACACTCACATGCATAAAGCATAAACAAACACATATAAGCATGCACATACACATGTACACACACATACACATGCACACACACACATATGCACACTCACACACACATATGCATACACATACACACATTCTAACATGTGTACGTGCACACAAGCAAAGACAAACATACAAAAGAACAAAAATATGTGCACACACACGTACACAAACTTGGACAATCACACACGGACATGCACACATACACTCGCACACATATTCATACATGCAAACACGCACATACCCTCAAATGCACATACATAAGTACAAACACATGCATATGCACAAAAACATGCCAATGCATGCACACATACACACACACAAAAATACACCCACAGATGTGTGCACAAACACATGCACATACAAATACACAACTACACACAAACAAATGAATAAATACAAAAACATGAATAGGCATAAACACACACACCCATATGCACACATTTGTGGGCAAACACACAAGCACACAAATAGTCACACACACACACACACACATGAGCATACATGCACACACGCACACACACATTACAAATGCATACATGTACACACACACAAGCATGCAAGTGCACAAACACAAATTCCTACACTTATGCATGCAAAAAACACACACAATCATTACATGTAGACACACAAACACACATGCACACACAATTGAATAGGAATGAACACATATAGTGCCACACACATAATCATACAGGAATGCATGTGTACAACAACACACCCATGCACACACATAAAAGAACATATGCAAGCACAATGCACATGCTTGCACACACTCACATGTGCACATTTATACACACACATGCACATACACATGTCCACATGAATAGACTCACATGTGCACACACTCATGCACACACACTTACACACACACACAAATAAACATGCACATGCACACACACATGCCCCCACACATGCTTGCACAGATGAACATATGCACACAAAATGCATACACACCTAGACACACACGCACCCACATAGACACAAGCACACACACTCATGCACATAAACACAAGCACACACACTCATGCATATACACATATGCACACACAACCCCACACACAAACCTATAGGCACACACAAACATGCTTGCACTCACATGCACACATGAACACTGATACATACATGCACACATGCATACAAAAAAAATAGACCAATACACAAGTACATGCATGCACACAATCATAAGCACACATAAATATAGACACATGCAAACACATGCACATGCATGCATGCACATACACGCACCCCCACACACGTACATAGAAAAATACACATATGCAAGAACCAATGCACATAGGCATACACACACATGCACATATAATAAAACACACACACACAAGCACATACAAACACACATATGCACACTAACAAAACACAAAAACATACACACAAGTGCACATGCACATGTCCACACACACAATTGCATTCAATGACACACACAATCACCCATAATCACATGCACATGTACACATACATGAGCACATATATGCAAGAAAACGCACATGCACAAACACACATACACATGCATATCTGAGCAAATGCAAACATGTACACACACGTATGCATGCTTACACAAACACACATATGGATGTGCACAACATGCACACATGTATGCATACACACATCCACACATGCACATGCACACCTATGCCCACACATTCACACATGCACAAATGCACACACATAGAAATACATGCACATAAGTACACATGCACCATGCACACACTTACACACATAGACACACAAACACATGCTCAAACATGTGCACACATCCATATGTCTGCACAAGTACACGCATATCCACACACCATGTACAAACCCGAACACACACACATGTACACACATGCACACAAAAATGCTTATACACATACACATGCATGCACCCATGCACACACACACAAACACACAGGCATGAATGTACACACATATAAGTGCACAGTCTCACACACATGAATAATTGCATTACACCCACACACACATATGATTGAGCACACATAGAAATTCACATACATGCACATAGAACCACTCACGCACATGCACATGCACACAACAATAGCCCCACACACACACATACACTCTCACGCACACACATATTTGCACAGATGCATGCGAACACATACAAATCCACAAATAAATGCACAAACATGCACATATCCATGGACACATGCATTACATGCACATAGGCACACAAATGTAGACAAATGTGCACTCATGCTTGCACATAGCCACATACACAAACACACACACATGCAAACACACACAAACACATAAGAACATGTACAGACATGCACATGCTTACACAAGCAAATACACACACATGCAAACACACATAAGTATAGAAACATGTGTACATGTACACACAGGCACATAGGCACACATACACACACATACCCATATCCAACACATGCACGCATAATGCACACACATCTACCCCCAAACACATCTACACACACATGCATAGCAAACAATCTCGTGCAGACACCCGCATGTGTGCCCACACAATCTCACACACTCGTCCATATAATCACACATATGCACACAAACACACATATGCACATGCAAACACACACTCGCATACATGCACACACATGCATGAATGCATGCATGCAAGCACACATGCCCATTTCCACACACACATGCACATGCAAACACACCCACATAGACCTAAACATACACATGCACGCCTGCACTTGCACACATACACAAGAACATGAACACATATATACACACACAAACAAAAACATGCATGAATATATGTACAAGTATAGACATACACACATATACATTCACACAAAAATACATGCACACGTACACACACATGCGTTCTCACACATGAAAACACATACATGACCATGCACACATATGCACTCCCCCCCACACACACATATATGCACATAAGAACACATAAACACTTGAGTGCACATTCACAACCATGCACAAAAATACACACACACACACATCCATGTACATGCATACACACACACACATGCACACACAAACATGCAAAAAAAATATATGCATTGGCACACACATACATGCATGCAAGAATGCACACAAGCATGCACACACACCCACCCACACTTACACAAACTTATGCTACCATGAACACACATGCACAAACACACACACATACACATGCATTTACACAAAAATGCACACACACACACACAAGCACAGACACATCAAAACAAAGACACATTTGCACACAACCATGCACACATACATACATGTGCACACACATGAACACATTAGCATGCACAAAAGCACATGCTTGCATACAGCTTACACACACACATGCACACACACATGAGTGCATTCATGCATACACAAATGCACACACACAAACACATAGACAATCAGACATAAGCATGAATGCAAACATACACACATGCATAAACACACATAATGGTGCACAAATACACACACACATGCACACACACACATAAACACCCCTACATGCACACACATTGATGCATATGCACAGGAAAGCAAAAACACAAGCACATCCATGCGCACGTATGCCCACAAACCCCACTCACTCTTGCCCACACACACATACACACATGCACACACACACACTCATTTATACACACAAACATGAATAAAGACATACACACACACCCCCAAAAACACCCACACTCATGCATATGCATGCACAAACACAGACACACAAGAACACACACCCCTACCCCCTCCTCCTCCCCCCCCACACACACACACTGATATATATGTGCATGTGTGCATGTGTGCATGTGTGTGCATATGTCTATGCCTATTTATAGAGGTGTGTGTACAATTTTGTGCATGCAATGGTGGGTGTGTATCTATGTGTGTTTGTGTGTATGTTTCTATGATTTTATGTGTTTGCATTTCTAGTTTAGTGTGCACACATTTGTGTTTATTAGTGTGTATATTTGCATGTGTGAGTGTGTACATTCACATGTTGTGTGCATACATTTTTGTGTTTATGCATGTGTACAAGCATATCCACATGTAGGTGTGTATGTGTATGTGTGTTTGCATGCATGTGGGTGCATATGTGTATGATTGCCTATGTGTAAGTGTGTGTGTGTTATTGTGCATACATGTACAAGTGTGTGTGTTTGTCCACCTATGCATGTGCATGTGTGTGTGGGTGTGCTTGCACTTATGAGTGTGTGCTAGTGTTGTGAGTGTGTGTATATGTATGTGCATATGACTATGTTTCAATGTGTGGGTGTGTGTGTGTTTGCACATGTGAATGTGTGTACATGTACGTGTGAGGTTATGCATGTGTGTGCATATGTTTGCATTTGTTCATGGGTAAGAATGTGTATGTGTTTGTGCCTTGGTGTAGAAATGTGTGTGTATATGTTCTCAAGCATGTGTATACAGTTGTGCCCATGGACATGTGCAAGCTTATGTATGTATGAATGTGTGTGTGCTCATGTGTGCATGTGGATGTGTGTGTGTTCATTTGTGTGTGCATTTATGTGGTTTCATGCATGTGTGGGTGGGTGTTTGAGTGTCTGTGTGCATGTGTGTTTGTGCATTTGCATGCATATATGCATGTGTGTGTGGTTATACATTTGTGTGTGATTTTGCACATGGGTGCAAAATTGTGTGTGTGTGTGTGTGTGTGCATGTGCATGTACATCTGTTTGTGTGTATGCATGTCTGTATGTGTGAGCATGGGCTTGTTATTGTATCTGCATGTCGGTGTGTCTGTGAGCCTATATGTGTGAGCGTATGTGTGTACATAACTTTTTGTGCAGGTGTTTGTGTACGTGTTTGAGTGTATGTGCTTGGGTGTAAGAGAGTGTGTGTGTGTGTGTGTGTGTGTGTGTGTTTATGTGCGTGTGCATGTGTGTACATGCGTGCATGCATGTATGTGTGTTTGTGTCTGTGTGTTCATGTCTCTATGTTCACATGTACATTTACTTGCACATAGGCATATGTGTGTGAGTTTTTTGTGTTTGTGTGTGTGTGTGGATGTGTGTGTACATGTGCACACATCCATGTATGTGTGCATAAGCAATTGTGTGTGTGTGCATTTGTTCATGTGTTTATGTATGTGGACATGTGTATGTAAGCATGTAGGTGCATATGTGTGAGTATGTGCATGTGTGCATGCTTATGTGCATGTCTGTATCTATTCATGAGTGTGTGTGTGTGTGTGTGTGAATGAGAGCACTTGTGGCTGAGCATATGTGTGCATGTGTATGCATTTGTGTGTGTGTACATGTGTGCACATATATGTGCCTTTTGTGTGCAAGTGTTTGCATATGTGTATATGTTTGTGTGCATGTGTGTATGTGAACTTGTGCGTCCATGTGAGTGTGTGTTTGTGCATGTGTGTATCTACATTTGTGTGTGTCTATATTTGTGTGTGTGTGTGTGTGTATGTGCATTTGTGTGAGTATATGTGTATGTGTGTGTGTGTGTGCATGCATGTACTTTTATATGTGTATGTGTTTGATTAAATGTGCATGTGTGTGTATTTACATGAGTTTACTTGTATGGGTGTGCATGTGTGTATGCATTTGCACATGTCTATGTGTACAAGTGTGTGTGTGTGCCTACATGTTTCTATGGGTATGCATGTGTGCATGCCTTTTTGCATGTGTGTAGGTGGTTTGTATGTATAGGTATGCATTGGTGTCTGTGTGTGTGTGTATTTGTGTGTTTTTGGTAACATTCTTGTGTGCTTATGAGCATTGGAACATGTGCTCATGTGTGCATGTGTGTGGGTGTGGGTATGTGTGTGCTTATGTGTGTTAGTGTGTGTGTATGTGTGTGTAAGTGTGTGTGCATAGGTATGTATCTATGTGTATGTATGTGAATACATGTGTGTGTTTGCATTGTGAGTGTGTGTGCTCAGGTACATAGGTGTATGTGTCATGTGCCTACATGTACATACATGTGTGTCTATGCATTTGTTTATGCTTCTATGTGTTCGCATGTGTGTGTGTGTGCACATGCATGTGTGTACATGTGTGTAGGTGCTTGTGTGAGTGTGTGTTAGTGTATGTGAAGCTGTGCATATGCTTGTGTCTACATGTTTAAGTGGGTTTGTATCTGCATGTATGTGTGTGTATTTGAGTGTGTGTGCATGTATAAGTGTGTGTAAGGGGTGTTTATTAATCTGCATGTGTGTGTCTATATTCAAGCATATTTGTATACATGTGAGTGTGCACACATGCACATATGTGTGTGTGTATGTGTTAGTGCATTTGTGCATTAGTATATTGGATTGCATGCATGTGTGTGAGTGTGTGTGCATATGTGTTGCATGTGTATGTGTGTGTAATTCATTGTGTGTGCGTGAGAGTGAATATTTGTGTGCTTTTGCATGTGTATCCATGTGTCTACATGCATATGTGCATGTGTGCATGCAATAATTGTCTTTTACATATGTATGTGTGTGCGTGCATGTGTATGTGTGTGTGTCTACAAGAGCATACTTGTGTGAGTGTACATTTGTGTATGTGCATGTTTGCATGTGTGTGCGTGCCTACGTGTTTCAATAGGTGTGCATGTGTCTGTGTTTTTGTACATGAGTGAGTAGGTGGGTTTGTGTATATTAGTTTGTGTGTGCTTGCATTCATGTGTGCTTATGTGCATGCATTCATGTGCATCTATGTGTATGTAGGGTGTATGTGTATGCCAATGTTATGTAAATACATGTGTATGTTATTTAGTGTGTGCATGTGTGTGTGTGTGTTTGTAGGTGTGTATATGTGTGTGTGTCTGTCTGCATATGAATGCATGCATGTGTGTGCATGTGTGTGGGTCTATGTGTGGCATGTGCCCACAAGTATGTACACATGTGCATGCGTGTATACTTGTATGAGTTTGCATGTGTGTGTGTTTGTGTGCATGTGTTTGTGTACATATGCATTTATGCAAGTGCATGTGTGTATGTGTAGCTATGATTATGCATGTGACTATGTGTGTGTGCGTGTGTGTGTATGTGTGCAAGTGCACATGTCTGTATGTTCATTTAAGTGTACATGCATGCGTGTGCTTGTGTGCATGTGCATGTGTGCTTATGTGTGTGCATTTGTCTTCATTTGTTTGAATATGTGTGTGGTTGTATGCACATGCACATATGTGTATATGTTTGTGTGAATCTACATCTATATGCACTTGTGCCTGTGTGTGTACGTGAGCACGTTTGTAAGTTTACATTTGTACACATGTGCGTGCATATGTTTGAGTGGGTGTGGATGATACATGTGTGTTTTTGTGCATGTGTGTGTGTGTGCATGCATTTACACATGCACACGTGTTTATAGGCATGTTTGTATGTCTGCATGTGTGTTCGTACATATGGATGTGTATGTGGGTGTGTTTGTATATGTGCGTATGTGTTTGTGTGCACCTGTGTGGATGTGTGTGTGCATATAGACACATGTTGGTGTGTTTCATGTTCATGTGTGTGCATGTGTGAATGTGCATGTATGTCTATATGTGTGCATATGTGTGCATTTGTGAGCATGTTTGCTTGTGTGTGCAAGCCTTCTTGTGTGTTTGTCAGTGTGTGTAGGCACGCACGCACGTGTGTGTGTGTGTGTATGTACAGTGAATTGGCATGTGTATGCACACATATATGTGTGTGTGTGTATATGTGTGCATTTGTCTATGAATGTTCATGTGTTTGTGTGTGTATGTGTGCTTTTTTGCATGCATGTTCATGTGTTTGAGTGTATATGTGTGCTTTTAAGCATGTGTGTGCATGAATGCTTATATAAGTGTTTGAAGGTGTGTGAGTGTACTTGTGCTTATGTGTGCATGCATTTTTTGTGTTAGTGTCTTGTGTGTGTGTGCATGTCCATGTTTGTGTTTGTTTGTGCAAGTGCATATGTGTTTGCTTGTGAATATGCATATGTGTGTACAAGTACATGTATGTGTGTGTGTGTGGTTGTGTACATGCATGCTTGCATGTGTGTTTGTGTGTGTGCATGTGTGTATGTATTTGTGCACGATCATGTGTGAAAAAATATGGGTGTACGTATGTGGGTGTCTATTTCAATGCATGTGTGTGTATATGAGTGTGAGTTTGAGCATCTATCTACGTGCATGTGTGTACATGTGTATGTATGTGTCTGTGTATGTGTGTGCCCGTGTGGGCATATTTATGTTCCCACATGTGTGTGTTTCTATGCATATGTCTTTACGTGTGAATGTGTCTATTCAATTTTGTGTGTGTGTGTGCACCTACATATGTATGTTTCGTGTATGGGGATCTTAGTGTATGTGTATAGTTTGTTCAAACACATGTGTGCATGTCTGTGAATGTGCTTGTGTGTGTTTTGTGCTTTTTTCCATGTATGCATGTGTGCTAGAATGTGTGCATGTGGTTTTATTTGTGCAAGTGTTTGTGTGATTAAGTATGTGTATGTGTATTTGTACTTGTGTGTGCATGTGTAGTTGTGTGTGTGTGTGAGTGTGCATGTTAGTGAGCATGTGGGTGCAAGTGCACATGTGTGTGTGACTATGCATGTGTGCATGATCAAGTGTATGCATGTGTATGTGTCCATAAGTATGAATGTGCATGTGGGTACATGTGTGTGTGTGTGTGTTTGTGTTCATGTGTTCATGTTAGTGCGTGTGTTTGTAGGTGTGAGCTCATTTTTGTGCCTGGTTATGCTTGTATGTGTGCATGTGCATGTGTGCACATGGTAGCTCTTGTGTGCATGAGTATGAGTATACATGCATGTTTGTGTGTCCATGTCAATCAGTGTGTATGTCTTTATTTGTGTGTGTGTGTGTGTGTGTGCATGCATGTCTGTGCATGTGAATGCATGTGTGTGTGCATATGTATGTGTGTGTGCATTTGCATGCTTACATTCATGAGTGTGTGTGTGTCTATACATGTGTTATTGTGTGCATGCATGTGAATAGTCATGTGCATGCGTATGCGTGTGTGGCTATACATGTATGTTTGTGTGCATGTGGTTGTGTTTGCATCCTTATGAGTGTGTGTGTGTGTGTGTGTGTGTAAATATGTGCATGTGTTGGAGTGAGTGAGTGTGTTTGTATGAATGTGTTTTTGCGTTCATGTGTTGGTGTATGTGAGTATGTGCATCTGCATGTGTGTTTGCATGTATTTTTCTCTGTGTTGATGTATTTGTGTGTGTGCATGTGCATACTTATCTGAGTGTGTCTACTTGTAAGGAACTATGCATGCATGTCTATAAGTGTATCTATGTGTGTGTGTGTGTTCATGTTCTTGTGCGCTCATGTGTATAATTGTAAGAATTCATGTGCTTGTATGCATGTGTAGTGTGTGTGCATGTGAGTATATATGTGAGTGTACATGTGTGTGCAAGTCTGTATTTCCATGTGTATGTGTGGGTTTGTATGTGTTTGCATTTGTGTGTGTGTGCATGGGTGTGAGGGTGTGTCTATATGTGTAAATTTATGCACATTCTTGCATGTATGCATGTAAGGCTGTGTTTATGCATGTATGTGTGTGTCTATATGTGTTTATGTGTGTGTTTGCATACCCACATGCATTTGAGCATCTATGTATGTTTATGTGTGTGTCTATGTGTGTGCATATGTGTGTGTGTGTGAATCTATGTTTAAGTATTACTATGTATATTCATGTGCGTGCATGCACACACCTATTTGTATGGGTGTGCATAAGTTTGCTCATGTGGGTGTTGTGCGTGTGGGTGCAAGTATGTGTGTATGTAAGTTTGTATGTAAGTATGTATCTATGTGTGTGTGTCTTCTTATAAGTGTGGATGTGTGTATGAGTCTACATGTTTACATGCATGTGTGTCTCCTTGTGTATGCAAGTATGTATGTGTGTGTGTTGGTGTGAGTCTGTAAATTTGTGTGGGTGCATACAGTCTATGTCTTCTTATGCTTTGTGTGTATATTTTATGTGCATGTCTGTGCAAAAATCTATATGTATGTGTGTGCATGTATGTGTAGCTAACTGTGTGTGTATGTGCATTCATGCGTGCGTATATGGACACATGTGAGAGAATGTGTGTGCTGTGCATTTTTGTTTTGCATGTGCATATGTGTGGGTGTGTGTGAGTGTGGTTGTGCTTACGTATGTTCACATATGTTCGTGTGTTCTCATGCATTTGTTTGTTTGTCTGCTCTTATGCATGTGTTGCTTATCTATGTATTTTTGAGTGTGCCTGTGAGTGAGTGTGTGTGTGTGTGCATGTTTGTGTGTTTTGATGTGCATGCATGTGTGTAGCTATGTGTGGATTTGTGTACATGTGCATGTGTGCATGTGTGTTAAAGTGCATATATATGCATGTGTATGGGTTTTTTGGGCATTTGTGTGCATGTCTATGAGGGTATTTATGTATGCATGTGTGTGTGTGTGCATGTGTGTGTGTGTTCTTATGTATGTGGGTGTGTGTTTTCTTATGTGTTGGTGTTTGTGTGTATACATTTGTGTGTGCATGTCCATGTGGGCACATCTGTGTGTGCATGGGTGCATGTGTATGTGAATTCTTATGCGTGTGCATGGGGGCTGTGTGTGATTATGCAAGTGTATGCAGGTATGCTCGTGTATATGTTTGCATGCCTGTTACATGTGTGTGTGTGCATGTGTCTGTGCTAGAGTGTGTTTTTGTTATGTATGTATGCATATATATGCATTTTTGTTTGTACAAGTGTTATATGCCAGTGCACATGTGCGTGTGTTTGTGTGCATGCAAGTGTCATGAATGTGTTTGTGTGCGTGCATTTGAGTATGCATATGTGTAAGCACATGTGTGTTTGCAAGCATGTGTTTCTGCTTCTATGTATGCATGCACATGCGTCTGTATGTGTGAGTGAGTTTGTGTGCATGTGTCCTTCAGTAGGAGTGTGGGTGCATGTAAGCTTTCCTATGTGTGTATGTGCATGTGAGTGTGTTTGTGTGTGTGTGTGCATATGTATGGTTTTTTATGTGTGTGTACGTACATTTGTGTATGCAGGTGTATGTGCATGGGCATGTGTGTGCTTCTAAGGGTGGGTGTGTGTGCATGTTTGTATACATGTGTGCATGTATGTGTTCGTGTGCATGCATCTTTACGTGTGCATTTGTGTTGGTGTGTATGGGTATGTGTCTATGTGTGCATGTGTATTTGTGTGTCTAGGTGTGCGATAGTCTTTGTTCATGTGTGTGCATGTGTGTATGCATGTGTTTGTGCATGTGTTTCATGTGTATGTGCATGTGTGCACATGTATGTGATTATGTGTGCAATTTTGTGCATGTGTGCATGTTTGTGCTTGAGTGTGTGAGTGTGACTGTGTGCATCTTAATATGTGTACAAGCATGTGTTATTATGCATGTGTGTGTATGTGTGTGCATTCATTCATGCATTTGCACAACTATATGAGTGTCCACAATTATGGCTATGTTAATGTGTGTGTGAGGGAGCATGCATATGCATTTGTGTGCATCTATGTGCACATATGTGTGTGCATGTGTGTGTACTTGTGTGTGTGTGCATGTATGAGTGTGTGTCTATTTATATTGATGTGCTTTCATGTCCATGCATGTGTGTGTGCATGTGTATTTTTTATGCATGTGTATTTTTTATGCATGTGCATTTGAGCATGTGCGTGTGTATATCCATGCGCATGTCTTTGTGTTTGCAGATGGATGTGTGTTTGTAGGTATGCATGTCTTGTGCATGAATGTTTGTGTATGTGCTTGTATGTCTATGTTTGTGTGTGTGTGCATGCGTGTAGCATGTGTGTGTATGCATGAGTTTGGGTGCGTGCATGTGAGTGTGTTTGTGTGCATGATGTGTGTGCACGTGCACAAATGTGTGTGTGGGTGAGGGCATGTGTGTGCATGTTTGTGTTTCTGGGTATGTTTATGCTTATGCATGTGTGTACATGCATGCTTTTATGTGTGTCTATGCACATTTATGTGTATACGTAGGTGCATGTGCATGTTTGTTTGTTTGTGTTTACGTATGTACATGTAAGCATGTGTGTATATGTGTGTACATGTATGTGCAAATGTCTATGCATGTGTGTGCATGTGTGCTTGCATGTTTGTGCATGTCTCTGCATGTGTGTGTGCATAAAAGTGCATATGTGTGTCTGTGCATATGTATGAGCATACATCTGCATATGTGTGTGCATGTGTGTATTTGTGCACATGTGTGTGTGTGTGTGTTTAAGTGTGTGTTTCCATGCATGTGTGTACGTGTATATGCGTGTGTGCCTGCATGTGAGTATATGTGTGCATATCTAGTTATGTGAGTGTATCTATGTGCATGCATGTGTGCATGTACATGTGTGCATGTACATGTGTGCATGTGTGCATGCATTTGCATATGTTTGTGCACTTGTTCTTTTGCATGTGCATGAGTGCGTATGCATGTGCATGCATGCTTGTGGGAAGTTTTGTATGTGCACATGTGTGTGTGTTTTTTTGTGTCTATATTTGTGCATGAGTACATCTATATGTGTGTGTGTGTGCATTTATATTTTGCACATGTGTGTGGTTATGTGTGGGTGCATGTGTGTGTGGCCATATGTGGTTGTGGGTTTGTCTATGTATGCATGTGTGCATGTGTATGCATAGGTGTGTGCATGTACGCTTATGTGTGTGTGAGTGTGTGTGCTTGTGTGCATATATATCCATGTGGGTTCATGTGTGTGTGCATGAATGTAGGTGTTTGTGGTAAGTGTGCATCCATGTATGTGTTCTTGTATTTGCTTGTGTGTGTGTGTGCACATATGTGCATGTATTTGCTTGTTTGCATTTATATATGTGCATGTGTGTGCTTGCATTTGTATATGCATGTGTGTGAGCATGTTTGTGTGTGTGCAGATTTGTGTGCATGCACGTGTGTTTGTGCATGTGTGTGTTTTTATATGTGTGTGTGTGTGCATGGGTGTGTGCAACTATGTGTGCATGTGCATTTTTGTATATTTGTATGTGTGCTTTTGTATGCCTTGTGTTCATACTTCTTTATGGGCATGTGTATGCATGTGTGTGCATGTGCATGCTTGTGTTTGTGTGTGCATTTGTGTGTATTTGTTTGCATGTGTGTGCAAATTCTTATGTGAATGTGTGTATGTGTGGGTGCAAGTGTGCAGATGTGTGTGAGCATGTGTATTGATGTTTATGCATGTGTATTTGCATCTGTATGGGTATTCATGCATGTTTGTATGCATGTGTGTGCATGTTTAGTCATGTGTGGGTATGTGCATGTATGAGTGTGTATATGTGTGCATATATGTGTGTTTATGTGTGCATGCATGTGATTCTATGTGTGTGTGTGTGTTTGCATACAATTTTGTTGGTGTGAGTGTGTCTTTATATGGATATGTGTCATTGTGCATGTGTGTGTCTACGTTTATGTATCTAGGTATGTGTGCATGCTCCTACGTATATGTGTACCAACATGTATGTTTTCATTTACCTTTGTGATTGAGTGTATTTAAGTGTGCATGTGTGTGCATAGATGTGTGTGTGTCATTATGTATGTGTATGTGTCTATGTGCATGTAAGTCTACGTTCTAGTTCATTCATGAGTATGTGCATGTGTGCGCGAAGCTTTGTGTGTGTAAATGTGTATTTGTGCTTTTTTTTATGTACTCATGTCTGTGTGTGCATGTCATGTCAGTGTGTAAGCATTCATATGTGCCTACGTATGAATGTGCATGTTTACTTTGTGCTTGTGTGCACACACATGTGTGAGTCATATTAGTTTGTGTGTTTGCATAGGAGCACACATGTGTGTGTGATTATGTAGGTTTATTTTTGTTTGTAAGTGTTCACACATGTTTATAAGTGTGTGTCATGTTTGAGTGTGTGTTTATGTGTAGGTGTATGAGTGTGTTTGCTTATATGCATGAGTGTAGGTGTGCACGTGTGTGTACATGTGTGTTCAAACACTTGTTTGCACTGTGTGTCTATCCACATGCATGCATTAGTACGTGTGTTCTTGTGCCTGTGCATTCTTGTGTTTGTTTGTTTGCATGTGAGTGCAATTGTGAATGTGTCTGTGTGTTCATGTATATGGTTGTATGTGTGCATACATGTGTATACATATGAGTGCATATGAGTGCTTATGGGTGTATGCTGGTGTATTTATGCATGTTGATCCATATGAGTGTATGTGTGTGTTTTTGTGTGTATCTATATGTGGTTGTGTTTGCATGTGCGCATGTGTGTTGTGTGTTAGTATGTGTGTGTGGGTGTATTGGTCTGTACAGGTGAGCACATGTGTGTGCATGCATGTGTGTGTGTGTGTTTGTGTGTGCTGTGGATCTATGCATGTGCTTGTGTGTAGGTGTGTGTGTGTACATGTATATGTGAGCACTCACATATGTGTATGCATTTGTATAAAAAGTGTGCATGTGTATGTACGTTTACATGACTTTTTGTGCCTATGTATGTGCGTTCCTTTGTGTTTTTGCCAGTTTGTGATTGTGTTTGTGCATGTGTGTATTTTTCTATGTGTGCATGTGTTTGTGCTATGCATGCCCATATGTATTCTCTTGTGGGTGTGTGTGTTTGTGACTATGTTTATGCAAGCATGTGTTGTTGTGTACTTGCACGTTTTTACATTTGTGCATGTGTGCATGTGGGTGTATGTGTTTTTTTGTGTGTATTTGGGTGTGTGAGCATGCATGCATGTGTGCATGTGCCTACATACCTATGCGTGTGTGTGTGTGTGTTTACATGTGTAGACACGCATATGTGTTTGTGTGTATGGATGTGCAAGGGTGTTTATGTGTGTACATGCATGTGTTTTTCTAAGTGTGCAAGTGTATGATTGTTCATGTGTGTCGATGTGTGTATTCATGGTGTCTACACAAGCATGTGTGCATACATATTTGTGTACTAATATGTGTGTGTTTGTGTGTCTATGTGCACATGTGTGTGAACGTGCATGTGTGTGTGTGTGAGTTTTGGTACATGTGAGTATGTGTGTGCATTCTTTTATGTGCATAAGTGGTTTTATGAATGTGTGGGTGCATGTGTGTGTGCTTATGCATGCATGTGTGTCAAAGTGTTTGTGTTTATTTGCATGGGCACATGTGTGTGAATATGTGTGTGTGCATGTGTACGTTTTTGTGTGTGTGACTGTGTGTTTGTGTGTGTAATTATGCATGTGTTTATGTGTTTATTAAGGTGTGTGTGTGTAGGGGTATGTGGGTGTGTGTCTATGTGCTTGTGTATGTGCATACTTGCATGTGTTTGTGTGTACGTGCATGTGTGTGTAGGGTGTGTGTGTGTGTATGTGTGTGCATGTGTTTCTGTGTGTATATGAATGTAAATGCATGTGTATGCGAATGTGTGTGTGTGTGTGCATGGATGATTATGTACATGTGTGCACATGTATGTGCATCTATGTGTGTGTATGTGTGTGCATTAGCATATGTGTGCATGTTTGTGTGCTTGCATCTTATTGTGTATGCATTTGTGTGTGTGCATTCATTTGCATTATTATGCATTTATGCATTTGTGTGATTGTGTGCATGTGTGGGTGGGTGTATTTATCCATGTGTATGTGTGAGCATGTGTGTGTACCTATGTGCCTATGTGTATGTGTGTCTGCATATGGGTGTGCATGCGTATGCATGTGTGGGTGTGACTGGGTGCAACTGTGTGTTTGTGTGTGTGTATTGGCATAACAATGCATATGTGTGTGAGTGTGCATGCATGTGCGCAATTGTGTGTTTGCTTGTGTATGTGGATGTGTGTGTGTGTATGTGAGTGTGTGCATGTGTGTGCCTATGTGTTTATATAAGTCTGTGAGCATGTGTATGTGCATGTCTATGTCTATGCAGCATGTGTGTCCATGAACTCGTGTGTGTTTTTTAGTTTGTATTGGTGCACGTAAGTATGTTTGTGTGTCCTTGTGTATTCATTTATGTGTATTTTCATGTTTGAGTGTGCTTGTACATATGTATGCATGCTTGTGTTTATTTGTATGTGTGTATCTTATGTGTGTGTTAATGTGTGTGGTGTGTGCATGTGCATGTGCATGCATGTCTTCATGCTTGTGTGTGTATATGTGTCTATGTACATATGTGTGAGCTTGTGTGTTTATGTGTGTCAATGTGTTAGTGTATATCTATGTACTTATTTATGTGTGTTCATTTGTGAGTACATATGTGAGCATGTGCATGTGAACCTTTATGTGTGCATTTGTCTGTGTGTGTGTGTGTATGCTTTAGCATTTACATGTGTATGTAAGTGTGGGTACATGTATGTGCATGGGTGTGTGTGTGCATCTGTGTCTACTTATGTGGCTATGTGTGTGTTTATGTGCTTATGTTCATGTATGTCTTCTTATGTGCATGTGGGTGGGTAGGTGTGCACTTGTGTACTTGTGTATGTGAATTCTTTTGCAAGTCTACATGTGTGTATGTTTGTGTATGTAAGTGTGTCTGTGTGTGTGTTTGTTTTTGTGTACATGTGTGTGTCTGTGCATGCATTTATATGTGTTTGTGTTATTATGTGCATGTGACTTGGTGTGTTTATGTGTGTGCATATGTATGTGTGTGTTATGTAAGCCTATGTGTGTGTTTATGCATGCATGTGTGTTAGTGTAGTTGTGTGTGTTTGCATGTACCTATGTGTTTGTGTATACATGTGTATGTGCTTGAGTGTTGTTTTTACTATTCTTAAGAATGTGCCTGTGTGTTCTAATGTGTGTATAAGTTTTTGTGTGTGTGCATATGTGTGTATGTTGCTGTGTGTATGTGTGTGTGCATGTCTGTATATCTATATGTGTGTAGGTCTACATGCATGTGCATGGGTGCATGCATGTGTGTGTGTGCAAGTGTTTGTATTTATTTGAGCTTGTATTTGAATATGTGTGCCAATGTATGTGAATGTGTGTGTGTGTGTGTGCATGCAAGTGTACCTCTATTCCTATGTGTATTTGTGTGTGCATATGGGTGTGCTTGCATATGCATGTGAGTGTGTGTGTAGGTGCGACTATGTGTCTGTGTGTGTATGTAGGCATAGCTATGCATGTGTGTGTGAGTGTGCATGCATGTGTGCCACTATGTGTGTACGAGTGTGTGAAGTGAGTTTGTGTGTGTGTTTTTGAATGTGTGTGTATGAGTGCATTTGTACTTGTGAACATGTGTGAGTTAGTGTAAGTGTGTATGTGCATTTTTATGTTAAAGCCCATGTGTCTGGATGTGTGCATGAGTGTGTGTATATATGTGTGATTATGTAAGTTTGAATATGTTTATATGCTTGTGTTTGTAAGCTTGCATATGTGCATGTGTGTAAGTACATGTGTTTGCATATCTGTGTGCTTATGTGTGCTTCTGTGTGTGCAAGTGAGTGTAAGCGCTCATGCACCTGTGTGTGTACACAAGTGTGCACGCTTGCATGTGCATATGTTTATGCTAGTGCACACGAGAGTGGGTGCGTGTAAGGGTATGCATATGTGTGGGTATGCATCTATGTGTCTATGTGTGCCTAAATCTACATGTTTTTGTGCATGTTTGTGTGCATCTACATGGGTGTGTATGTGTGGATCTACATGTGTGCATGTGTGAGTTTGTATGCATTTGTGTGTGTGCATTATTTGAGTATGTGCATGTGTTTGTGTTTGTAAGCATGCCTTTGTGTGCATGTATATGTGCATACAGTTGAGTGCATGCATATTTGTGATTACGTTTGCTTCCTTACATGCATGTGTGTGTGAATATTTGTACCTATGTGTGTGTGTATGTGTGTGTGAGTGTGTTACCATTTTGTTTGTGTGTATGTGGGTATGTGTGTGTTGTGTACATGTGTTCCTACTATGAGTGCATGTGTTTGTATTCATTTCTACATCTCTATGCTTATGTGCATATGTTATTATGTGTGTGCATGAATGCACATGTGCATCTTTGCATGCATACATGTGTGTATGTGTGTGTGACTACATGCATGCTTTTTCTATGTGTGTGTATTTTTGTGTGTTCATGTATTTATGCATATGTGTTAAAGTGCACTTACATGTGCATGTGTGTGTGTATGTATGTTTGTGTAGGCATGTGTGTGTGTCTTTATGCATGTGCAAGTGCATATTTGTGATTTTTTTTATTCATGTGCATTTGTGCATGTGGTGTGTGTGTTTTTATTTGTTTGTGTATGTGCATGTACAATGTTCTTGTATGCTTGTACTTGTGTGTGTATTGTTGTGTGTGCATTTGTTGTGTTTGTATGCACGTGCATATGTATTTGTGTGCCTGTCTATGTGCGAGTTTGTCTACATGTGATTTAAGTGTGTGCATGTATGTGTGTTTATGTGAGTGTGCATGTATGTCTGTGTGTGTGCATGTGTGCATGTGTGTGTGTGCTTATGTGTTTGTAGTTCTATGTGTGTGTGTTTGTGCATTCGTGTGTGTGCTTGATTGTGTGGGTGTGTGTGCATCCATCCATATGTGTGTATGTGTGTCTTGACTATATGGATGTGTGTATATGTTTAAGGGTGAGTGTGTAGATAAGTGTTGGTGTGAGTTTGTGTGTGTGTAGGTGTGTGTGTGAGTGATTGTGTGCTTGTATGCATCCATGTGTGTGTGTGCAAGCATATATGTGTACCTATTTGTTAGTGCTTTGAATCCATGTGTGTGTTTATGTGCTAGTGAATGTGCGTTTTTGCACATGTTTGTGTGTATATGCTCATGCATATGCGTGTAAGCATGTTTGTGCATGCCTGTATGTGTATGTGTGTGTTTGTATGCAAACATTTGCATAGGTGTGTGTTCCTATATTTGTTCTTTTGTGTGTGTGTGTGTGGTTGTGTGTGTGCATTCATGTGTGTTTCTATGTGTTGCTTTGTTGTCGTGTGTGTACATGTATATGTGCACATCTACATGCATGTGTATGTGTGCATACGTGTGTATGTGTGTGTACACGTGAGTTTGTATTTGTGTGCATGTGTTAGTTTATTACTATGTGCATATGTGTGTGTGTGTGTGTATGTGTTTGTATGTGCATGAGCTTATATGTGTGTGGCATTCCACATGTGCATATGTGTTGGGTGTGTAAATATGTGTGTGAGTGTTTGTGTGTGTGTGTTTGCATGTCTTATTTGTGAGTGAATGTACATGTGAGCATATGTGTGTGTTCATGTATGTGTGTATGTGTGTGCCTATGCATGCGTTTGATTATGCACACATGTCAGTGTGTGTGTGTATATATATATGTGTTTGCATACATGTGTACGAATATGTGTATTTATGTCTATGCATGTTCTTGCAAGCTTGTGAGCCTATATGTTCATGTGTGTGTGTGTGTGCATGTCTGCATGCACATGTGTGTGCATGCATGTGTTTAATTGTGCATAAATATGTGTATATGTGTCTGTATGCATGCATGTATTTAGTTTTGTGTGGTCTGTGCATGTGTGTGTTCTTGTCACATGGGTGTGTGTGCATGCATGTATGTGTCTTTGTATTTCATTGTTTGTGAATTTGTATTCATCTAAATGTGTGCATCTGTGTATCTTTGTGTGTAGTGTGCTTTTGTGAGTGTATCGATGCATTGGTGTATATGCATACATTTAAGTGAATGTGTGTGAGTGTGTGCATGTGCATATTAGTGCGTGCATATGTGTTTATGCAAGTATGGTTGTGTGTGTGTGTGTTCATGTGTGGGGATATGTGGGTTTATGGGTGTGTGTGCAATTTTGTGTGTGCATGTATGTGTGTGAGTTTGTGTAGATGTATGTGTGCTTGTATGTGTATTTGTGTGTGCACATGTTTTTGTGTGTGTGTGCATGGATGTGATTTTTGGGAGGCACATGCAAATCAGTGAGTGTGGGTGTTCATGTAAGTGTGCATTTATGTGCATGTTTTTATACATGTGTGTGTGCATTCACATTCGAGAGTATTCATGTGTGTGCATTCTTGTGCGTGAGTGCGTGTGTGTGTGCGCACATTCACATTTGGTGTTTATGTGTGTGCAATCGCACACATGTGTGTATGCTTGTGTGTGCATGCATCTTAGTGTGTGTTGTGGTGTGCACATGTTTGTGAGTGTGTGTTCGTGCTTGTTTCTTTGTATGCATGCATTTGTGCTCGTACTTGTGCATTTTATGTGTGTCTACAAGCATGTGAGTATGTTGGTGTGTTTGTGAGATGATGTATGCTTATTTGCATTTGTGCGTGCGTATGTGTGGGTGTATGTGTGCATGCTTATGTGTGCATGTTTGTTTGGGTTTTCATGGGTGTGTGTGCCTATGCATGTGCATCTTAGTGTGCACATGCATCTATGCAAGCATGTCTTTGTGTGTGCATGTGTGTGAATGTGAGTGTGCATATGTTTGTGTGTGTGCATGTGCATGTTTGCGCCTATAAACTATTGTGTGTGCATGCATGGATGCATATGTGTGTATGTGCATGCATGTGTGTTGGTGTGTTTTTGTGTGTGTGTGCACATGTTTTTTGTCTACATGCATGTGTTCATGTTTGTGCACATGTGTGTGTGACTTTATATGCGTGTGCCCTTGTGTGCATGTGTATGCACCATTTTTTATTTGTGAGTGTAAGTGTGTGTGTGTGTCTGCATGTGTGACTATATTTGTATGCATGTGAGCATGTTTGCATGTGTGCATGCGGGTGTCCATATGCATGCCTTTGTGTCTATGTACATGTGCGTCTGCAATGTGTACGTGTGTGCACATTTGTGTTGGTGTACATGTGTGTGTGCATTTGTGTGTATGCATGTACTTCTATGAGTGCTTACTTACATGCACATGTCGATTCATATGTGTTTGTGAGCTTTTATGTCAATGTGTGTATGTGTGCATGTTTGTGTATGTGCATCTTTGTGTATGAGTGTCTTTTTTTGTCTATGCATGTATGTGTGGACATGAGTTTGTACACATGTATGTATTTGTGCATGTGCATGTGTGTTTGTATATGTGTGTGTATGTATTTATGTGCTTGTGTGAGGGTGTGTGCGTGGGAACACATGTGTGTATATGTCTATGTGTTAGTAAAACTATATATATATATATATATATATATATATATATATATATATATATGTTTGTGTGTGTGCATATGTGCATCTTTATCCATTTGTGTATGTGTTCACACCATGGGTGTGTGCATGCATGTGTGTGTCTATATGTGTGTACATGCATGTGTTTGTATGTGTATACATGTTTGTATGTGTGTGTGCAAATGTGTTAGTTCCTGTGTACACATTTGAGTGTATGTATGTGTGTGTGTGTGTGTTTGTGTGTTTATATGAGTGTGCAAGCATGTGTGTGTGCATGTCTATGTCTCTGTATGCATGTGTGTGTGTGCACTCATGTGTGTTCTTTTGTGTGTGTGGGTGCATGCAAGTGTGCTTGTGTGGTCTTTTGTATTCGTTTATTTGTATTTGCTTATTTGAGTATGCTTGTGCATATGTATGTGTGCTTTTGTTTATTTGTATGTGTATACCTTATGTGTGTGTCATTGTGTGTAGATGTGTGCATGCATGTCTTCATGCTTGTGTGTGTGTATGTGTCTGCATGCATATGTGTGAGCCTATGTGTTTGTGTGTTAATGTATGTGTGCATGCTTATTTATGTGTTTGCATGTGCTTGTGCATGTGCATGTGTGTGTGTGTTTATTTATGTGTACATATGTGAGCATATGTGTGTGAACCTCTGTGTGTGTATATGCTTAAGCATTTTCATGTGTGCATAAGTATGGGTACAAGTGTGCCATTGCATGTTTGTGCATGGTGTGTGTGTGTGCGTGCATGCTTTAGTAAGTGTGTATGTGTGCATATGTGTGTACTTATGTGGTTATGTGTGTCTGTGTGTCTATGCTTATGTGCATGTATGTCTTCTTGTGTGCATATAGGTGTGTGGGAGTGCGTGTGTGTCCTTATGTATGTGAATTCATTTGCATGTGTGCATGTCTGTGTGTGTAAGTGTGTGTGTGTGTGTGGATGCATGTATATGTGTTTGTACTATTGTATGCATGTGATTAGGTGTTTGCGTGTGTGTGTATGTGTGCATGTGTGTGTGCTATGCAAGCTTCTGTGAGTGTTTGTGCATGCATGTGTGTCAGTGTGGTCGTGTGTGTTTTTGCATCTGCCTATGTGTTTGTGCATGCATGTGTATGTGCTTAAGTTTGGTTTTTCATGTGTGTGCATAAGCATGTGCATGTGTGTTCTAATGTGTATCTAAGTTTGTGCATGTGTGTGCATTACTGTTCATGTGCATGTGTGTACCTCCATATGCATGTGAGTCTATGTGCATGTGTATATGTGCGTGCATGTGTATGTGTGTGTATGTGTTTGTGTTTATTTAAGCTTACATTTTAATATGTGTGCTTGTGTATGTGCATGTGTGTGTATACATATATGTGCATCTGTGTATGTGCATATATGTGTGTTTTGATGTGCATGTGCACATGTGTACATGGGTGTGTTTTTGTTTTCATGAGTTTGTGTTTGTTTTTTGTGCATGCATGTGCTTGTGTGTGTTTTCATGCACATGAGTGAGTGAGTGTGTGTGTGTGCATATGCAAATGCATATGTTGGTACTTGTTTGTGTGTGGGTTGTTTGTGTGTGCATGTGCATATGTGTGATTATGCATGTGGTCTATTTTTGTATGTGCATGAGTGTGCGGGTGTGTCTCTACATATGTTTACTTGTGTGTGTGTGTGCCTATGTGTGCAAATGTGCGTGCGTGTGTGTGCATGTGCATGTGTTTGTTGTGAAGCACGTAAACATGTGTGTACATGCATGTGTGGGTGTGCATACATGTGTGTGCATGTGCATTAATGTGTTTTGTGGGCATTTGTATATGTTTATGTCTGTGTATATATGTATGTGTATTTGTGTGTGCACATGAGAGTTTGTGTTTATGTGAGTGCATGTGTTTGTGTGTTGATGCAATTGTATGTGTGTGTACAAGTGTTTGCATGCATATGCCTGTGTGTGTGCATGTGCAAGTATATGAATGTGTGTGTATGTGTATGCACATGTGTGTGTCTATTTGTGAATACATTTATGTGCATGCATGCGGATGAGGGTGTGTTTATGGGCTTGTGCCTATGTGTGTGAGCATGTATTCATGTGTACTTACGTGTCTTTCAATATGTGTGCTTGTTCATGTGCATGTGTGTTCCTATATGTATGCATGTGTACTTATGTATGTATGTTTGTTCATGTTGCTATGTGCATGCTCATGTGCACCTCTGTTTGTGTGTGTCTGCATAAATGTGCATGTGTATGTGTGCATGCAATTGTGTGGGTTTGTGTCTAAGCATGTGCATGTGCATGTATGTGTTTTGGCCTGTGCATGTGTGTGTGTGGTGTGCTTACACATGCAAACTAATGTGTGTGTGTGTTAGTGTTCGAGTGTGCATGTGTGTATGTTGTTTTTTTGTGGTTTTCTATTTGTGTGCATGTATGTGTACACACATGAGTATGTGTCTGAGTGTGTGCACGTGTGGGTGTGTATGTGTTCGTGAATAGGTGTGCTTGTGTGTGCACACGGGAACATGTGTGCATGTGTAGGTGTGTTTGTGTGTGTATGCTTACATGTGCATTTTTGTTCCATGTGCATGTGTGTGTGTGTGTGATTGTGTGTACGTCTGTGTGTGTCTGTGTCCACATGGGCACATGTGAGAGTGTTTGAGTGCATGTGTAGATGTGCTTGAAAGTGTGTGTGCATGTTTATATGTGTGCATGGGTTTATGCGTGAAAGTTTATGTTTGAAAGTGAGCATGTGAGGGCATGTGTGTGCATGCATGTGTATGTGCATGTATGTATGTGTGTGTGTGTGGGTTCATTTGGGTGTTTGTGTGTAGTTTTTTGTACATTGATGTGTGTCCATTCGTGTGTGTGCATTTATATATGTATGTGTTCATAAGTCTCTAGGTGATGCATGTATCTTTGTGTGTATATACATGCATGCATATGTGTACATGTGTGTGTGTGGTTATGTGTTTGTGTGTGTAAATTTGTGTGTCATTCTATGACAATGCACGTATATGTGTGAGCATCTCTATGTGTGTGCATATGGGTGTAGGTGTATTTGCCTAAGTGTGTGTGTATGTGTGTGTTTATAGTGTGTCTGTGCATGCATGCATGATTGTGTATAAGGTGAGTGTGTGTGTGTATGTATATGTGTGCTTGCTTGTGGGTGTGCATGTCTATGAGTGTGTGCTTATGTTTGTCTATGTACATTTATGTTTATATATGTAGGTGTGCATGTGCATGTTGTGTGTGCATTTATATGTGTGAGTGTCTTTACGTCTCTATGCATGTATGTGTGGACGTGTGTGTGTTTGTTCATGTGTGTATGTTAATGTACATGTATATGTGTGCAGGTGTGTGTTTGTGTGCTTGTGCAAATGCAAGTATGCATATGTATGTGTGTGAGTACATGTGTGTGCACATATGTGCAGGTTTGTGTTCATATGTCTGTAGTTATATGTGTGTGTGTGAGTATGGTTTTTATTGTGATATCTATATGTATACTTGTGGGTGCACTCATGTTGTTTGTGTGTGTGTGTGTGTATGCATGTTTGTGTGCATGTGTTTGTGTGTGAGTGCATGTATGTCTTTGTGTGTTCATGTGTGAGTGTGTGTGTGTGTGTGCATGTGTGCTTGTGTGTTTGTGTGTAAGCGTATTTTAGTGCATCTAAGCATGCGTGTGTGCAAGTCTTTGCTCATGCATGCGCGTGTGTGCGCTTTCGTGTGTACTAATGCCAGAGTGAGTGTGTGTCCATATGTATGCATTTATGTGTTTGTGCGTGTTTGAGTTTTGGGTATGTGTGTTTGTTTGCTTGTGCCTGTGCTTAGGCATATGGTTGTGCGTGGGTAAACTTATATGTGTATGGGTGTGTTTTTGCATGAGCATATGTGTGCATGTCTTCTTCATGCTTGTGTGTGTATGTGTATGTGTACATGTTTGTTTGTGTGCATGAGTGTGCATGTGTGTTTATGTATTTGCATGTGTGTAGATGTGTTCATGCATGTGTGTTCATTTGTGTGTGCACATTTCACCACATGTGTATGCACATGTGTGCATGTTTTTGTATGTCTATGTGTACTTGCTAGTGTGGGTGCATGTCTATGCTTATAAATGCTTGTATATGAGTGTGTGTGTGTGTGTGTATGCATGTTTATATGTGTGTGTGTTTGGGTAGTTGCATATGTAGATGCATGCATGTTTGTTTGTGTAAGTGTGTGTGCACATTTATCCCTATGTGCATCTGTGTGTGTGTGTGTGTATGTGACTAGGTACATGTGTGCATGTGTGTATGCACTCAAGTGTGTGTGTGTGTGTGTGCATGTGTTTGCTATTCATGCTTGCTTGCATGTTCTTGTGTTTATCATTGTGTAGGTGTTGTTCTGTGTGTTGTGTGTGGCTATGTGTCAGTGCATGCATGCATACGTGCTTGAGTGTGCATTTGCGATTTATATGCTTAAGCATATGATTGTGGATTCTTGTGTATATATATTTGTGCATGTGTATGTGTATCTGCAAGCATGTGCATCGGTGGGTGTATGCATATGTGCGTGTGTGTGTGTTTGTATAAGGGTTTGTGTGTGCATGCATTTATTTGTGTGTGAGTGTGTGTGCAGGGATATGTGTTGATGCATGCATATGTATTTGGGTGTGTCTTAGCATATGTGTGCATGTTTGTTTTCTTGTGTACACACACACAAGTGTGTGTTTGCATGTGTGTTTGTGTTCATGTGCATAGGTGTGTGTGGGTGTTTGTGTGAATGTATGCATGCATATGTGTGTGCTTAAGAGCATGTATGTGTGAGTTTGTACATGCTGTAGCATGTGTATGTGTGTGGATTGTGTATTCATCTATGTGTGCATGTGTATATAAGCATATATGTGATTGTGTTTGTGTTTACATGTGTTTGTGTGTGCATGTGTGTGTGGGTGTATGTGTGTGAAAGTATGTTAGTGCATGTGTGCATGTGCATATGCACATGTGTTGGTGTGCATTTGTTCATATGTGTATATGGTTGTGGAAGTGTGCATATATGCATTTATGGGCATATGTTTTTGTGTGTGCATGTATGTGAGAGTTTTTGTTCATATAAGTGCATGTGTCTATGCGTGTGTGCTTGTGTTTATGAGAGTGTGTCGATGCATGTGTGTGCATGTTCTTGTGTATGCGTGTGTATGCATGTGGTTGTTTGCATGTACAGGCGTGTGTATGTATATGTGTGCAGGCACACATGTGTGAAAATGTGTTCATGTGTACACATGTGTATACATGTGTGGATAAGGGTTGTCTATGTGTGTGTATGTGCCTATGTGTGTTTGTGCATATGTTTGGGCATGCTTGTGTGTATTTGAATGTGTGCTCCTATGTGTGTGTGTGTGTGTATGTGTGAATTTGTGCTAATGCTTACATGTGTGTGTATAAGTGTGTGTGTGTGTGTGTTGGTGTGCACATGCATGTGCTCACTTCTATCTTTGTATGTTTAAGTACATGTGCATGTGTAAGTGAGTGTGTGTGTGTACATGTGCATGTGTGTGTATGTGTGTGTGTTTGTGTGTGCTTGTGCATGTGTCGACGTATGCATGCATGTGGCTGTGTGGGAACGCTTATGTATGTACACAAATATGTGCATGTGTGTGCGTCAGTGTGCTAGTGTGTTTATGTTCATGTGTGTTAGCTTGTGAGTGCATGTGTGTGTTTGCACATAAGTGTGTGTGTGTGTGTGCACGTGTGTGTTCATGTTGTGTGCATGCATGTGTGTTCATATGCATACATGGGTATTCATGTGTGTGTGTGTTCACATAGGCACATGTGAGTGTGTTTGGGTACATGTGTGTGTCTGTTCACATGGGCACATGTGAGTGTGTTTGGGTACATGTGTGTGTCTATTCACATGGGCACATATGAGTGTGTTTGGGTACATGTGTGTGTGTGTGTGCATTTTTATGTGCATATGTGCATTTCAGCATGTGGTCGAGCTTGCGTGTGCATATGCGCTTGTGACTGTCGATGTGAGAGCATATGTGTGCATATGTGTGTATGTGCATGTATGTATGTCTGTGTGTGCACATCATGTGGGTGTTTGTATGTATATTTGTGTATATGTCTTAGGGTATGTGTTGTGTTTTCATGTGTATGTGTATATATATATGTGTGTGTGTGTATTTGTGTGACTTTGGGGTTAAATGCATGTGTCTAGGAATGTGAGCATCTTGGTGCTTTTGTGCGTGTATATAAGAGTCTGTGTTTGTGTGTGTGGACATGTTTGTGTGTTGGTGTGTGCTTTCTTGTGTATGTATATGTGTGTGCTTATAGGCATGCATGCATTTGTGAGTTAGTGATAAGTGAATTTGCTTATGCATATGCTTGTGTGTGTACGGGTACTCATGTATGTGTGCATGTACAAGCATTTGTGTGTGCTCAGATGCATGTGTGTTCATGGGTACATGTGTGTGCGTGTGCATAAGTACATGTGTGTGTATGTGTTTATACATGTGCATGTTTGTGTGTTAATGCCTTTGGGCATGTGTTTGTGTGCATGTGTACGTGTGCATGCTTACACGTATGCGTGTGTGTGCATGTGTGTGTGAATTTTTGTGTGCATGTGCATGTGTGTGCATGGTCATGTGTGGGTACCAATGTGTGTGTGTATGCATGTTTGCATGTCTACATGTGCATGCTTGCATGCATGTGTGTGTATACTTCTATGTAGTGGTTGTGTATGTGTTTGTACACACGTGTCTAGCTATGTGTGTATGTATGTAAGTGTGATTTTGTGTGTGCATGTGGCTATTTATATTTGTTTTTGTGTGCATATGTGTGCTTGTGCATGTGCATGTGGGTGCCCTGGCTTTTGTTTGTGTGTGTGTGTGATTGTGTGTGGGCATGTGTGTTTATCTAAGTGCATGTGTGTGTTTGTACTTGTGTGTGCACATTTTTGTGTGTATGTGTGTTCATGTCTTTATGTGTATGTGTGCATGTGTCCACGTGCCTGTGTGTATAAGTGTGCGTAAGTATCTATGTCTGTCTATGGCTGTATATGTGTATATGTGTGTGTGCTTATGTGCATGTGTTTTTTGCGTGCCTATGTAGGCATGCCTTTGTGCACATGTTCATGGGCATATGAAAGTATTGGTGCATGCACATGTTTATGCACATGCACATGTCTACAAGTGCATGTGTGTGTTTGTGTGTGGGCATATGTGTGCACCTGTACGTGTGCACGTGTGTGTGTGTGTGCTTGTATGCATGTGTTGATATGTTCATGTGTGTGTGTCTGTAGATGCATGTGACTGCATATGTGTGTATGTGAGCATGCATGTTTGTGCACAAGTGTGAGTGTGGGTGTGTGCCGACATGTTTATGCATGTTTCTTTGTGTGAGTGTGTTCATATGTGTGCGAGTGTATATTTGTGGTCATCTGTTTTTGTGCCTGTGTGTGTATGCATGTAAGCATTCATTTATTTGTGTAGTTGTATTTATGCATTCATGTGCACATTGTGTATATGTGTGTGTTTGTGTGCATGTGTGTGTATGTGTGCATGCATATGTGTATGTTTGTATATATGTGGATGTATTTGGGTGTGTGTGAGTATGTGTGTATATGTCTACATTTTTTCTTATGTGTGCATGCGTGCATGCGTATGCGCAAGTGTTTGTGCTTACAAATGTGCATGTGTGTATATGCATGTACATGCTTATACATGTGTGTGCATGTATGTGGGTGTGTGCATGAAAGTGTGCATGCACACGTGTGTGCGTCTATGTGTACGTTGTGTGTGCATGTTAATGTGTGTGTGTGTCTCAGTGTACTTGAGTGGGCATGCATGTCTGTGTGTATGCATGGATATGTGTGTATGTGCAAGCATGTGCTCATACATGTGTGTGTGCAAGCATGATTCTGTACATGTGCATGTTTGGTGGTGTGCATGTGTATGTGACATGTGTGTGTTCATGTGTTTGTGTGCGTGAGTGTGCGTGTGTGTGTGCATGTGTGTTTGTGAGAGTGCATGTGCATGTGTGTCTGTGTGTACATGAATGCTTGTGAATGTTCGTGCAATTCTATATGCATGTATGTGGATGTTTGTGTATGCATGCGTTGGCATGTGTATGTGCATGTTTGTAAGCATGTGTGTGTATGTATTTTTGTGCTTATGCATATGAATGTGCATGTGTGTGCATGCGTATGCATGTTTTAGAATGTGTGTTGCATGTGTACGTGTGTGTGTGTTCATCTATATGTGTGCACATTTGTGTGCAACTGTATATGTGTGCTAGTATGTGACTATGCTTATGTGGTTGGGTGTATGTGTGCATGTGAGTATAAGTGCGTGTCTATGCATGTTAGTGTGCAAGTGTGTGCGCTTGTGCATGTGTGTGTGTGTGTGTTTCTGTGAGCCTGTGAATGCCTATGTGTGCATGTGTGTTTGTATGTGAGTGCGTGCATGTGTGTTTGTATGTGTATGTCTACTTATATATATCAGTGTGTGTGCATGTGTGTTACCATTTGCTCTTATATGTGTGTTTGTGTGCATGTATGTGTGTGTCTCAATGTATATGCATGCTTTAGTGTATGTGTATATATATTTATGTGTGTGTTTTCATGTGTATGTACATACATGCATTTCTTTGTATCTGTGAGTATGCATTTAAGTGTGTGTCTATGTCTACGTGTGTGGATGTGGGTGCTTGCGTGTGGGTTTGTGTTTGTGCTTATGTGTACCTATGTGCACATGTGTGTTGGTGGATGCATGTTGTGTATGTGTGAAAGCATGCATCTACATGTGTGCAAGTGTGTGTTAGTTTACATATGTGTCAATGTGTGTATATGTGTCAGTGTATGTATATGTGTATGTGTGTGTATATTTGTGAGCATGATGCATATGTGTATGTGTGTGTGCAGATGTTTGTGTTTCTATGTGTGAGAATGCAAGCATGTGGGTGTATGCAAGTGTGCATGTTGTTTTTGCATGTATACATGTCTATGGTGGCAAGTTTACATATGCGTTTGCATGCATGCATGCATGCATTTGTGTGTGTATGTATTTTCTTGTGTGTTTGAGTGTGTGCGTAGGCATGTGTGTGTGTTTGTTGCTTGTGTATGTGTGTGTCCATGTGTGCAAGCAGACATGCATGCATGCCAATGTATGATAGCTTGCTTTCATTTGAGGTCTCATATGTGTGTGCATTTGAGTGTATGCATCTATGTGTTTTTGTGCATCTATGTTGTGTGCATGTGCATTTTTGCATGCATTTATGTACATGTGTATGTGTGTGAGTCTATTTTAATGTGCATGTTTGTGCATGTTTATCAGTGTGTTTATGCATGCTTATGTTTTTGTGTGTGTGCATTTGCATGTGTATCCTTGTGTTCATGTTTTTAAGTGCGTGATTATGCATTTCTATGGTGGTGTGTGTGCGTGTGTGTGTGTATGTGTCTGTGCATGTATGCATTTTGTGCGCTTGTGTGTGTGTGTTTTATGTGTGCAGTTTATTTATGCATGTGTGTCCATGAGCTTGTGTACGTGTTCATGTGCATGTGTGTATTCATGTGTGCATTTGTGAGCTTGTGTGTGTGTGTATATGTTTCTATTTATGCACATAGGTGTGGGTGGGAGCACATGTTTGAGCGTTATGCATACATGTGTGTACATATGTGTAGGTGTAGTATGTGTGGGTGTGTGCAAGTCCATGCATTTATTCATAAACATCTATTTGTATGTGTGCATGTGTGCAAAAGTTTGTGAGAATGTTAGTGTGCATGCAAGCACACGTGAGTGATTGCTTGTGCATGTGTTCATCCACGTTTGTGCATGTGTGTATGCATGCATATGTGTGTGTGTTTGTACATGTGCGTATTTATGCATGCATGTGTGTGCATGTGCGGTTGTGTGTGTTTGTGTACATGCTTAGTTGCATGCATGTATGTGCATGGGCATGTGTCCCATGTGTGCATGTTTGGATGGGTGAATGTGTGTTGTACCTTCTAAGTTTGTGTGTGTGCATAAGTGTGTGTGTGTACATGTGCATACATATGTGCATGTGTGCATTTCTTTTTGTGTGCATGTGCCTATGTACTTGTGTGTGTTTTTGTGCATGGTTGTGAATGTGCAAAAGTATATGCATATGTGTGTGTTTGTGCACACACTTATGTGTGTGTATGCATGTGTTCATTCGTGCATGTGTGTGTGTGTGTGTGTCTACATTTGTTTATTTGTGTGTGCAAGTGTGTGCATGCACGTGAGTAAGTACATGCATATGTGTATGCATGTGTATGCTTTTTTATTTGTTCATGTATATGAGCATGTTAGCATCTATGTTAATGGGTATGCATTTGTGTGCATGTGCTTATTTGTGTGTGGATGTCGATGTATGCATGTTTTTGCGTGTGTTTGTGCATGTGATTATGTGCATGTGCATACATGTATGTGCTTGAGCTTGTACATATGCATTTACCTTTACGTGCATGGATATTCATGTGTGTATTCTTTTGTGCATGCCTATGTGTGCTTGGGTGCATGTGTTTGCATGTACATACGCTTGTGCATGCATGTTTGCACGCGTGCGTGTGCAAGTGGTCACGTGTCCTTGCATGTGGGTGTGTGTATGCATGAATGTGTGTACATGCTTATGCATATATGGATATGTGTGTGCAAGTGTGCAAATTTGTGCATATTAACATGTGTATGTTTGTATTTGTGCATGTGTGCTTTTGTAGCATATGCATAAGCATTTATTTGTGTACATGTATGTGTGTGATTTTGTATGTGCATGTGTATGTGTGTGTACGTGCAAGTTTGTATGTGTGTGCAAATGTATTCATACGCATGTGCGTGCATTTATGCTTGTCTCATTGTGTTTGTTTGTGTGTGTGTGCATGCATGGACATGAGTTGTGTGGTTGTATTTGTGTTTTTGTGTGCATGTGTGCATTTGCAAGTGTGTTAATGCATGTGCATACAGATGCATGTGTGTGATAGTGTGTGTGTTTGATCATATTTGTGTACATCTATGCATGTTTACATGTATGTGTGTGACCATGTTTGTGTTTGCATATGAGTGTGGGTATGTGTGTGTAAGCCTATGTGCATGTGTAGCTTTTTGTGCTTGTGTACATGTGCTTATGTGTGCATGTGTATGCGTACACGCACGTGCTTGTCTATGTGTGTGTGTGTGTTTGTTCATTTGTTTATGTGTCCATGTGATTGCTTGCTTTCATTTATGTGTGTGTGCTTATGTGCAAGTATGATTATTTGTGTGCGTGTTTGTATGTGTGGGAAAGTGCTTGAGTGCATGTGTGTTAGATGTAAATGTGTGTTTGTGGGTTCATCTACACGATTGTGTGTGTCGCTATGCGCATGCATGTGTGTGTGTCTCTACTTGCTTGTGTAAGTGTGTGTGCATGTGTATGTGTGTGAATGTGTGTTTGTGTTGCATGTTTATGGGGGAGGGGGAGTGTGGGAAATTTTGTGTGCATGCATGTGTTCATGCCTACATGTGTTTATGTTTGCGCACGTATGTTTGCATGCTCATCATTATGTCTATGTATATGTGTGAGTGGATGTTTGTGTGTGTATATGCATGCATATGAGTGCACATGTGTGTGTGCATATATATGCACAGGTGTCTGTGTCTGTGGATGCAAGCTAGTGTGTGTCTTCATGCATGTGCTTGCTCATGAGTGTATAAATGTTTTTGTGCTTATGTGCACAAGTGTGTATGGGTATGTATGCATTTGTGAGTGGGCATGTACACATGTCTTTGTGTGTTTATGTAGGTATATGTATTTTTGTGCATGTGTCTCTGTAGGTGTGTTTGTGTGTGCACTTTTGATTATGAAAGAGTTTATGTGCACGTGCATGTGTGTCTTTGTGTTCTTGCATGTGTGTGTACATGTCCATGTGTGCTCTTGTGCACATGCACTTATCGATGTGCATGTACAACTTTGTGTTTGTGCATGTGTATTCATAAATGCACGTGAGTATGTGTGTATGTGTGTGTGTGTATGTTTGTTGCATTTATTTGTGCATATAAGCTTGTGTGCATGAGTGTTGTTTTGTATGTGCATTCATGGGCAAGTGTATGCATGTGTGTGTACGTGTGGGTGTGCATGTATGTGCATGTGTGCTCTCATGTGTGCATGCATGTGTGTTTATAAGTATGTGTGTGCATATGTAAGTGTGCAAGTGAATATTTGTTGCATGTGTGCTTAGGTATGTCCATGTGTGCATGTGCATGTGTGTAGATGAGCAAACATGTGTGTGTGTGTGTGTATTTGTGAATGCATGTTTGTGCACATGTGAGTGCTTGTGGCCATGTGTGTTTGTGCATTAGTGTATATGTGCACACACATTTGTGTGAGTGTGTGCATACATGAATGTACCTATAAAAAAGCATGTGTGTGCGTTCGTGATTACACACATATGATGTTGTGTGTGAGTGCATGTGCATTTATTTGTGTGTGTGTTTTGTGTGATAGTGTGTGTCTATGTGTCCATATGCATGTGTGTGCACGTGCCACTTGTGTGCATGTGTGGGTGTGCCTATGTGCATGTGTATGTGTGGTTGTGCTTGTGTGTATGCATGCATGTGCTTTTAGAGAGATTAGTGTGTGCATGTTTGTGTGTATGTGTACAGTTGCATGCATTCATACATGTACTTATGTTTTTACATGTGTGCTTATGCATGTTTGTGCAAGTGTGTGTGTTCATGTTTGTGTGCATGTGCAGTGTGTGCATGTTTGCATTTATGTGTGTGACAACATTTGTGTTTATGGTGTTAGTGTGTGTACATGCCTATGTATGTGTGTATTTGTTTGTTTATGAAAGTGTGTGTGAGCACTTTGTGTATGTGCATCCTTGTCTATACATGTTTGTGCATGTGTGTGTGCATTTTGCACACATCTGTGTATGTGTGCATACATGTCTACATGTGTTTGTGAGTATTTACGTGTGTGCTTATGTGTGTGCACACAATTATTTGCATATGTTTATATGTATGTGCATGTGTCATCTATACTTATATACATGTCACTACTGAGAGTGGATTCACGTTTGAGTTAGTGTGCCCATGTGTGCATGAGTGCGTGTGTGTTTTTTGGCACATGTTTGTGTGTTTAAGCAAGTGTGTATGTTTGGCTGTGCATATGCATTTTTGTATGTTTCTATGTGACTGCTTGTTTGTGCAAGTGTGCATATGAGTATATGTGTGTGTGTGTTAGTGTGAATGTGTATGTACATCTTTATGGAGATGGTATGGGCGTGTGTTGTATGTGTGTGTGTGCAAATGCCTTCATGCATAGGTGTATGTGTGTGTGCATGCATGCACATATGTCTATGTGAATTTGTGCATGTCTATCTATTTGTTCATATGTAGGAGTGTATGTGGGTGTGTGTATGGGTGTACATATGTGTGCATGCATGTGTGCATACACATGTGTGCGTGCATGTGTGCGTGCATGCAATAGTGTGTGTGCCTAAGTGTACACACGTGTGTGTAGGTGTATTCGAGTGTTTTCTTCATGTGTGTGTGCACGCATGTATCTGAGCATGTGTGTCAAGGCATGAGTGAATGCATGTGTGTGTACATTTGTGTGTGGCTATGTGTGTGAATGTTTGTGCGTGTGCCTTTGTATGCATACATGTGTGTGTATGTGTGTCTTTGCGTGCTTGTGCAAGTGTGCATTTGTGTATAAGTTCTTATGTGAGTACATATGCATAAATGCATGTGTGCATTTGTCTATGTGTTAATATACATGTGTGTATGTATTTATTACCTTGTGGAAGTGTGTGTGTTTATGTATATTTGTATTAATATGTATTTTAATGTCTGTGTGTGTGTGGGGGTGTATTTGTGTAAGTGCATGTGTATGTGCATGTGTGTGTGTGCATGTGTCTATGTTTGTGCATGTTTATGCATGTGTGGTGTGCATGCATTTGGTTGTGTGTGTGTGTAAGTGCATGCCTATGTGTTCCTGGGTGAGCATGTCTGTGTGCCTTTGTGTCTTCATGTGTGTATCTTCATATGTGGTTGTGTGTATATGTAGGTGTGCTTATGTGAATGTGTGTTTGTGTGTGGAAGTGTGTGTACATGTGAGTGAAAATATGTATGGAGGTGCATGTGTTTGTAAATGTGCATCCATATATGCTTGTGTGTATTCTTGGGTTAGTGTTTGCATGTGTGTGCAGGTTCTCCACATACTCTTGTGTTCAAGTTCATTTGCATGTGTTTACAAGTGTGTGTGCTTTTGCAAATTTGTGTGTCTATGTGTGTATGTATTCATGCATGTGTGTAAGTGTGTGTGTGTGCATGCATCTTTTTACATTAATGTGTTTGTGTGTGTGTGTGTGCCTCGATGCAAGTGTGTGTGTGTGTGCATGTGAGCAATAATGCAGGAGTGTTTGTGTGTGTATACATGCCTGTGTGCTATTTGTGCAACTTTACATATATTCGTATACATGAAATGGGCATGTGCATGTGTCCATGTGTGTGTGTATGTGTTTGTGGATGTGTGTGTACTTGTACTTTTGTATGTGTGTGTGCTTGAATGTGTGTGCATACATGTGTGTGTCTGTATATGCATGTGTGTGCTTGTGCTTATGCATATGATAGTGTGTGTGCACATGTGTGTGTACATGTGTAAAAGCTTATATGCGCAAGCATGTGTGTTTTACCTATACGGATGCATCTGCTTGTGTGAATATGCATGCATGCATGTTTGTATGTGTGTGTGTGTGTGTGTGTATGTGTGAATGTAGTTTTTTGCATGCTTATGTGTGTGTTTGCATGGATGTATATGTATATGTGTGTGTATGCGCATACATTTGTACTTTGTGTGGTTGTCTGTGTTTTAGGTTGAGTGTGTGTGTTTTTTTGTGTATATGTTTGTGTATATTTTTTGGCATGCGTGCAAGTGCATTTATGTGGGGCTATTTTTGTGTTTATATAAGCAAGTGTGTATACTTGGGCACTTGAGTGTATCTTTTCATATATGTGTGCATTTGCATGTGTGTTTGTGCAAGTGACTATTCATGTGCATGTATGTGTATGCGTGTTGGCTTGTGTGCGTGTGTTGTTGTGTTTGTTCTAGTATGTGTGCCTTGCTTGTGCATGTGTGCATGTCCATATACATGTGTGAGAAATCTTGGGCATGTGCAGGTGCATCTGTCTACATGTGTGCAAATATGTCCCCATGTGAAAGAATTTTTGTTTGTGTGTGTATGTGTTTGTGCATGCATGCTTGTGCATGTGTATGCATGCTTGTGTGTGTGTGTGTGTGTGTGTTTGCATGCATGTCTGTGTGTTTGCATGCATGCGTGTGCATGTGTGTATATGTGTATGCGTGTGTGCATTTGTGTCTATCTGTGCTTATTCAAGTGCTTGTGTGTGTGTATACATATATATGTGTATGCGTGCACCTGTTTGTCTGCATGTGTGTGTCCTTATGTATTGCATCTGCATGTGTGCATGTGCATGTGTGTACATTCATATATGTTTGCATGTGTGTGTGTGTGCATATGTGCATGTGTGTGGGTGTGTTGGCACACATGCATGCATGTGTATGCATACACATGCTTGTGTATTTGTGTGAGTGTGTATGTGCATGTGCATATATTCATTCTTGTGCATGTACATGCATATGTGTGCACATGTGTAGGTGTGCATTAGTCCATCTGTGCATTTATGTTTGGGTATATGTGTGTGCATGTGTGTATGTGTTTCTAAATATATAAGTGCATGTGCATGTGCTTTTGCATGTACATATGCATGTTTTTATGTCTGTGAGCCTATGTGTGTGTGTGAGCCTAAGGCTATGCTTTTGCATGTGCTTGTGTATGCATGCACTTGTGTGCATGTGCATTTACATGTGTGTGTGTGTGGATGTCTGTGTCTATATGCATGCATGTTTGTGTACATGTGCATCTATGCATGCACGTTCCTATGTGAATGTGTGTGAGTGTGTGTTTTTGCATACATATGTGTTTGTGTGGGTTTGTGTGCATGTGTGCATGCATGTGTAAAAGTGGCTATACATGCTTACATTATAGATGTGCCTGGATATGTCTACATGCTTTTGTATGTGCGTTTTATGTGAGCATGTGATTTTGTGTATGTGTGTGTGAGCACATGCATATGTGCATGTGTTTGGAGGGGTGTGCATGTGTGTGTTGATGTGCCAGTCAATTTGCACACATGTGTGTGTGTGGGGGTCTATGTGCATTCGTCTATCTGGTTTGTGTGTAGTGTTTGGTTGTGTAGTTGTAGGTGTATGTGTACATGCTCACATGTGGGTATATAGGTGTGTGTGTTCATGTGTGTGTGCCTGTGCATATGCATTTGGATGTGTGATTATGAGCTTGCATTTTTATACGCATCTGTGAGTGCATGTATGTGTCTATGTCTATGCAAATGTGTGTGTTTGTTGTTATGTGTACATTTGATTATGCAAGTGTATGTGCTTGTCCATGTGTATGTGGGTGTTTGTGTGTCTGTGTGCTTTTGTGCATGTGTTTATGCATGTGTGTGCATATGCATGTCCATGTGTATGTGTGTGTCGGTTTCTACATGTGTAAGAGTGTCTACATGTGCATGCGTGTGCCTTTGCATCTATGTGTGCATGCGTCTATGTTCTTTTGCATGTTTGTGGGTTGTGTGTGTGCATGTACACATATATGAATATTTGTGTTCATGCATGTGCTTGTGTTCTTACATGCATGTGCATGTGTTTGTGCATGAGTGCATGTGTATGTGTGTTGGTGTATATGTGTATGTGTACATGTATGTGTGTGTGTGTGTGTGCTTGTATGGTTGTGTGTGTGTGTGTGCATGCATGTGTCTATGCATGTATGGGCATGAGTATGTATGTGTGTGCATGCATTTACATGTGCATTTTCCTATGCATGTGCATATGCAGATGTGTTTGTGTGTCTTTGGGCATAAGTGCATGTTCATGTGTATGTGTGGTGTGCACATGTACATGCATGCATGTGCATATGTGTGTGCATGTGTTTGTATATATATGGGTGTTCATGAGTCTGTGTGTGTACATATGTGTTTATGCATATGTGTGTGTGTGTGTGCATGTGTGTTTGCATGTACATGTACATGTACACATTTCTATGTATATGAGCCTTTTGTGATTATGTGTGTGCCTATGACCATGTGTGTGCATGTGAGTGTGTGTGCTTGTGCATTTGTGTGTGTGCATGTGCATCTATATGTCTACACAAGGGCATGTGTGCATGTTTGTATGCATATTTGTATGTGTGTTTGTGTGTGAATATGTGTGCATTTATGTACATTTGTGTAATATGCATGGGTGGCTACAAGCTTGTGTCCAAGCATGCATGTCTATGAGTGTTTTTGTGTTTGTTTATGCATGACTGTGTGTATGCTTGTGCTTGTACGTGTGTGCATGTATGCGTGCGTGTACATGCTTGTGTGAGTGTATGTGCCACAAAGGTGTGTGTGTGTGTGTGTTCGTTTGTGTGCTATGTGTTGTATGTGTTATGTGTGCTTGTGTCTACATGTAATATTTGTGTGTAGGTGTTGGTGTGCATCTATGTGTATGCATGTCCATGTTTGTGTGCATACGTGTGTGTATGCATTTGAATTTGTGTGTTTGTGTATGCATGTGTATGCACTTGTGTGTAAATACATTTGTGTGCATGTGTTCGTGTGTGTAGAGATATTCAAGTGTGTGCATTTATGCATGTGTTTATGTGCATGTGAGAGTAATGGATTTATGTAAAGCTAGAATAATAGCATTCTTCATTTTCCTTGTAGCTAAAATCTGGTTACCGAGTTAGACCACCAGACGAGGTAGGGGAACTTTGAGACTCTGGAAGGCATAAGTGCATGTGTGCAAGCATGTGTGTGTGTTTATGCATGTGCATGTGTGTGCATTTGAATTTAAGTGAATGTATCTTTGTGTTGACGTCAATGCATCTATGTGTGTATGTGTACATACACGAATGTGTGCATGTATTTGTGTCTATGCATGTTTGTGTGTGCATGTGTGTGTGGATTCATGTTTGTGTGTCAATGTGTGCATGCATGTGTGTGAGCATGTGAGTGCATATGTTTGCATGTGTGTGTGCATGCAAGTATGTGGAGGACTTGAATGTGTGCATATGTGTGGTGTTTGTGTGCACACACGAGTATGTGTGTGTGTGTGCATGTATTGACTTATGTGTGCCTATGTAAATGTGTGTGGTGTATGCATGTGTGAGCATGTGTGTATGTACATACATGTGTGTGCTTGTCTTTATGCATGCTTATGTAAGCATGCAAGGGTCATGAGTGTGTGTGTGTGTGTGTTTAGATGAGCATGTGAGTATGTGTTCATGTTTATCCATGTGCATGTGTGTTTTTGTTTGTTTTATGAGTGCATGTGTGTATGTGTATGGGCATGTATTTGTGCTTGTTGGTGCATATGTGCTTGTGTGGAGTATGTGTACATGCATGTTTTTGTGTATGTGTGTGCACATGATTGTGAACATGTGTGCACATGTGTGTGCATGTGTCATTGTGTTTGTGGGTTTTTGTCTTTGTGTGTGCACATGTGTGTGTGTGCATTCTTGTGTGCATACATTTCTATGCTTATGTGTGTTTGTGTGTGTATGTGTACATGAGTACATGTGTGAATGTGTTCATGTTTGTGCGCATGTGTGTGTTTATGCATATTCGTGTGTTCTTGTGTTTGTGCATGCAAGTGTGTGTGTGTGCATTTCTACAAGCATGTATATATGGGTGTGTGTGTGTGTGTATGCATGTGTGTATGTTTGCGTATATGTCTATGCATGTATGGTTGTTGTTGTTGTGTGGACATGTGAGCATGCACATGTATACATGGGTGTGTGTGTGTGTGTATGCATTTATGGAAGTGTGTGTGCTTGTGTGGGTTTGCATGCATTTCTATGTGTATGTTCATGTTTATGCTTTTGTGAGTGTATGCATGTGTCTGTGTACTTAAGTGTATGTGTGTGTGTGTGCTTGTATGTTTGTGCTAGTGTGTGTGTGCATGTGCGTGTATGTGTGAGTTTGCATATGTTTGTACATACTTTTATGTCTATGAGGCTTTGTGTGTGTTGTTTCTTATGCATGTGCATATGATTTTGCTTGTATGTGCATGTTTGTGTAGTTTTACATGTGTATGTACATGTGTGCATACATGTAAATGTCTGTGCATTTGTGCATGTGTCTATGTGTGCCTGTGTGTACATGTGTGCATGTTGGCATAAGTAATTGCATGTTTGTGCATGTTGGTATAAGTAATTGCATGTGTGCATGTGTATATTTGTGCATATGTGCATTTTTTTCTTATGTGTTTATGGGTGGGTGAGTGATTGCATTTTTGCAAGGACGTGTGTGTGTGTACTTGTGTGCATGTACATGTGTGCACAAGTGCATGTACAAGTATGTATGTTTACATGAATATCCATGCATGTGTATGTGTATGTGTACACAAACGGATGTGTGTATGTGTGTTATGAGTGTACTTGTCTACATATACACGTGTTTATGGGTTTGCATGTGCATTCATGTGTGTGTGTGGATGCATGTACGTGTGTACATGCATTTGTGTGTTTGTGCATGTGCATGGGTGTGTGGGTGTGCGTGTGTGAGGAGACTCTCACATTTGTGCATGTTTATGTGCTTGAGTACATGAGCACATATGTGTGTGTCTATGTGTGCATGTGTATTCTTGTGAGCACATATGTGTGTGTGTGTGTATGCATTTGTGTGCGCTTGTGTGAGTGCGTCCTTTTGTGAGCATGCATGCATTTTCGTGTGTTTGTGCATGCATATATACATATGGGTGCATATGAGTGTTTGTGGGTGTGAAATGTGTTTGCAAGAGCATGTGAGTATATGTTCATGTTTGTTCATGTGCATGTGTCTGTCAGTTAGTTTTGTGTGTGTTTGTGTGTGTTCAAATATGCATGAGTGTGCATGTGCATTATGTGTATGTATATGTGTACGTTTGTGCTCATGTATTCATCTATGGATGTGTGTGTGTATGTTCATGTTTGTGTGCATGTTTTTGTGTTCTTATGCATGTTTGTGTGTCCATGTGTATGCACTTCTATATGAATGTGTGTGCATGCATGCATACGTGCAAGAATGTGTAAGTATTTTTGTGTGCATGCATGCATGTTTATGTGATTGTGTTTGTGTGGGTGTGAATTGGTGTGCGTGTGCATGTGTATGTGTATATGTGTGTGTATGCATGTATAGTTTTGTGTGTTTGTGTATAAACATATGCATGCATGTGTGTGCATGATTGTGTCTGTGCATGTTTGGGTGTGCATGTGTATGCATGTGTGTGTACTTTTATGTGTGTACTATTTTGTGCAAGTGCATGTGTGTAATTGGGCAAGTGTGTGTGCATATGCGGGTTCACATGCATGGATTTTGTTTGTTTATATGTGTGTATGTTTGTTTGTGTGTGAAAGTGCATGTGTGCATCTGTGTGCATTTGTAAGTGTGTGTATATTTTCTTGTTTTCATTCATTAGTGGGTGCTTATGCATGCATGTGTATGTGTGTGTGTGTGCGTGTGTGCATGTATGCATGTATGGTTGTTGGTGTGTGTGTGTGTGTGTGCGCGCGTATGCATATGGGTGCTTGTGTGTGTTCATGGGTGCATGCATGGTATGTATTTGTATGTGTACATCAGTGTGGGTGTGTGAGTGTGCATCAATGTGTGTATATCAGCATGTGCATGTGCATGTGTGTATGTGTGTGTTGGCATGTATGTGTGTGCATGTGTGCACATGAATGTGTGCATGTATGTGTGTATGCATGTTTGTGTGCATTTTGCTTGCATGATGTGCTGTGTGGTTTTATGTGTGCATGTGCATAGGCACTTGCGTATGCACACATGTGTATCTTTGCTTGTGTGCATATGTGTTTTTGTGGGCATGGATGTGCAATTACATGTGTTTTCCTCATTATGTGTTGTTGCATGTTTGTAAATGTGTGTGGTTGTGCATATGCATGTGCGAATGTAAGTATGTATGTGTGTCTATATGTGTGCATGCATATTTGTGGGTTTGTGTGTTTGTTAATGTGCATGCATATTTGTGGGTTTGTGTGTTTGTTAATGTGCATGCATGTGTGTCAGTGTGTGTAGGTGTTTGGGTGTGTTCATAAGTGTTTGCACGTGCGTTAAAGCACTTGTGCATGTTTGTGTGTGCACATGAGGATATGTGTGCATGGTAGCATGTGTGTATTGCAGGTGCATATGCTTGTATGTGATTGTCCATGTATGTGTGCTTGTGTGCATACACGTGTGTGTGTGTGTGTGTGTATAGGCATGTTTGCTCATGTGTGTATGCTTATTTTTGCTAGAGTTTGCTTATGCGTGTGTGTGTGTATGCATCCATGTGAGTACATGTGTGAGGGCTAATGTGCATAGGCTTTCATTTTTTTGAGTGGACTATTGTGTGCATGTGTGTGTTTGCATACGTGTTCACGTATGTGTGTGTGAGAGCTTGTCCATTATGTGTTTAAATGTGTGTGAGTGCGTGCATGTGCTTGTGTGTGAACATGTGTGTGTATGTGTCCATGTGTGGGTATGTGTGTGTGTTTTGAGTTTGTGTGCACACACATGTGTGTATATGATTTTTTATGACTTTGATATACATGAGTGCATATGTGCATTTATGCGTGTGTTAGTGCATGTGTCTATGCATTTGTTTGTGTTTGAATGTGTTTGTGTGCATGCTGGCATGCATGAATGTATGTATGTGTGTGTGCATGTGTATACATATATGAGGTTGTGTGTGCATGTACGTGTGTGCGTGCACATACTTACATACACCCATGAACACACATCCACACACCCACATATGCATAGACATAAAAATACAAACACACACATAAACACACACAAAGATACCTGCACAAACACATACATGCACACACACATGCAAGCACACCTATACAGATGCACACACATATATACAACCACAAACACACATTCATAGTTGTAAGCACAAATTCACATACACACAGATGCCCATGCACACAAACACATAAACAAAGACATATGCACAAGCACACAAATATGCATCCACACATTCTCACAAGTACATATATGCACACACACACATACATACGCAATCACATGGACAAAAACTCATACAAGCACATACACGTAAACAGATACACAAGTGCATGAACACACATGTACAAACATATGTAGACACATATTCACACACACATACGCCCCCACACACATATGCAAGCTTTAGTGCACACACACCTGTGTAAGCTTTTGCACACACATCACACCCATGTGTGTATCCATGCACACAAGGACACACAAACACACACACTGTCACATGCAAGTACACATACACATGCATGCACATGCACACACAAACACACATAGACACACAAGCACAATCACACATAAGTATATGTGCACATGCAAACACACTCACAAACATACATATGCATGCATCAACCCTCGCACACATGAGTTCACATGCATAGACAAATGCACTCATACACATGCAATGACGTACACACACAAACCTTCAAACACACACACATATACATGTTCACACATGCACACAAACATACATATATACCTATACATAGGTGTTCACATGCACACACACACACACACAAGTGTGAATACACCACACACACAGAAACATGCATGCATATGTAAAAGCATAAACACAAGCACACATAGGAAAACACATGCACATGCACAAGCACACACGAGCACACACAGAAAAATCACTCATTCCCATGCATGCACCCGCACACACATGCATACATGCACACACACACACACACATATTTGTGTGCACATGCATTAATGCACAATACACAAACATTCCTACTTACGTGCTAGTACACAAAGACATATATGCATATGCATGCACAAATAAACATACAACTACACTTTCTTGCACTCGTGCACATAAACATGCAAAGGTACACACAAAATCATGTGCACACCCATACTCACGAAAGCACGCACACATGCAAATATACACCCATGCACACAAGCGCACATAAAACACACACACACACACATGTGTACAAAGCACATACATACATAGATGCACACTTACACAGCTGCACACACACACACATACATTCATGCACATGCACAAGCACCTTTACTTACCGATACACGCTTATTTACATGTTCACACATACATTCATGTATTTATGCACACACACCAACATAGACCCCCATAAGCATGTGCACATACACACACTCACAAGCACACAAACACATGCATGTAAACCACAAAACTAAACACTTCTACATGCATGCATGGCACAACCACACATACCCACATACACATACATACATATTCATACACACACTCACACCCACTCATACATGCTCACACAAACACAAGCACGCATGCACACATGCAAATACACACAGGAATTAACACACGTGCATGTGCACACACACACACACCCACAAACACAAACATATATACACACACACGCAAGCACTTGTTGGTGCAACACATACATGTACACATGCATGTACACACTCAGACACAAATACACAGTACACATATGCTCACACAACATGAGTGCACAAATACAAACACAAAAACACAAACATAAGCACTTATGCATACATTTAAACACACAAAAACATAAACACATGTGCACAAATAAACACACATGCAAGCAAACGCTGACACATTTCGATATACCTAGGCACAAGCTCATGTAGTACCAACATGCACATGTGCACACACACACTCACACACTCACGCACAAACACACACACTAACGTGAGCACACACATACACATCTACACACACACACAAGCACATGAATGCATCCACTTGGACACAAAGAACACACATACATGTGCACATGCACACACATAGACATGTGCACACACCTACACCCACTCCCACACCCATACACACACATGCACACAATTGCACACCCCAATTATGGGAACATACAAATACACACAAATAAAAACATGCACACACACTTTGAACAAGTACATACAAGTGCACATATGCACATGCATACACAAATGCATACAAATGCACTCACATGCACACACATGCACCAACACGCATGCAAACACATGCACACATTTGTACACATGCAAACACATGCATACATACACAAGAGAGCATGCACGAACACACACACACACATAATCATAAGCTTGCACACACACATACATAAACACTTGCATGTATGCATGCAGAAACACTTGCACACATGTACATACAAGCTTGTATGCACCCACACATACACCTAAACCCACACACATGTGAAACTACATACACATGCACATGATCACACCCACAAGTGTGTGTGCATACACACACACACACACAAAAGCCAACATGCACAAGCATGCACATACATATACACATACACACATGCACATGTGCATATTCCTATATGCATATACACACACATACACGAATAAATTCACACACGAATGCATGCACAAATGCATGCACCCATGCATGAACAAACAAGAAAATACAACCACACACAAATGAGCATGCACATGCACATATAAGAACACACATGCATGCTTATATACAAACAAACATTTACATACACACACACACAAGCACACACAAGCAAAAACATGCCTGCAAACAAACACATGCACACTTAATCTTACACAAAAAAGCTTATATTGATACACAAGCACACATGCACATACATACGCATACACAAGTGCACAAACTCTACCCATATGCACACAAACTCTACCCATATGCACACAAACATAAACTCATTTGCTCACACACATACATGCAAACAGGTGTACCTATACACAAACACACATGCATGCACATGCACACATGGAAATGCATAGGCACATGCACACAAACAAACAAGTGCACACACATGTACACCAACAAACATGCACATGCATTGCCACATGCACACCCACACACACATACACACACACACCCACATGCACACCCACATGCACACACACATGCACATGCATTCAAAAGCACACACACACACAAACACATACATCACACACAAACATGCACATTCGCATGAACATTCGCATGCAGATGAATGCACACACCACACAAATGCATGCATATATATAGACACGTTCACCCACATATGCACACACACACATACAAATGCACAAGAACTCCCACATGCAGACACATATGCACTCCCATGTTTACATACACATACACATACACAAAAACATACATAAACATATGTGAACATGCATAAGCACACACATACACACACACAAGTGCAAGAATATATACACACATAAATGCACACACACACATATGCACTTACACACAAGCACAAATATACACATATGAACACCAATGAATGCTTGCATGGACACATGCAGAAACATAGAAACACTCACATACACACACACACACATACACGTGTGCACATGTGCGCACTTAGGCACACACATGGACATAAACAATATACAAACACATAAACTCACCCACTCACACATCTATTAAAATGTACGCACAACATACAAAAAAGCACATGCACACACACACACATATGCATACATGCACACCAATGCACACAAAACATAAACACATGCTCAGACAGTACACAGACATACATGCACACACATCTACGTAGATATACACACATGCTCACACATAGGTTCACACATATGCACACACATACACACACAAACATGCGCACATGCTCATGATCATACATGCATACACACACACACACTCATGCACTTATGCACATGAACATACACATGCACTAATGCACATACACACTCAATAAAATGCACACATATATATCCACACATACACAAGAACACATATGCACACACACACACACAAAAGCACACACATAGGCACACATGTATATGCACATATGGATGTGCATGCACACATGCATAATTTCATTAACACACAGATTAACACTCATGCATGCAAGTACAGAAACATGCACAAATGCATCTGCACACACTGATACATGTACACATGCACATACATAAATGTGCGAATGTGTACATACTTGCAGACACACTCACAAACACATGCATACACACACATAGGAACACATATGCACACAAACAAACACAAGCAAACATGTGCAAAAAACTTGTACAAATAGACAAGCACACTTACCCATACATATGTGGGCCTAAGCATGTAGACAACTTGCATATACATACAAATACATAGACATGCATACACACATGCATCCACACACACACACACCAACATAAACTCATAGGTACACACACATGCACAAACTTACATGCACATCCACAAACTCTTAACACATGCACTTTTACATACACATATATGTACAAAAACATGCATAAATACACACAAAGGTACACACATGCTCTTGAACACACATCAAAAGCACATATGCACCTACATACACACATAAGCACACAAAGTAATGCATACATACACACATTCACAGACATGAACATGCATACATGCATGTGCACATAGACATAGACACATGCAATAAAGCACACACACACATACACAACCACACATATGCACATACACATTCACACACCTATGCATTTAGACATAAACACACACACAAATTCACATACATACATTTGCAAAAACAAATGTATGCACATGCACACCACTAAAAGCACAGAGGCATGAACATTTATGCACACACACATATAGATGCATACTAACACATGTATACAAACACATACACACAAACATACACACAGACATAAGCTAAGTAGGTGCACACATGCAAACACACAAACAAGCACACATGCACACACAAACATGCACAAATTCATAAACATGATTGCACACTCATATGCGAACACAAATGCATAGACACATGCATAAAGCATACACATATGGGGTGTGCATGGCGTAATAGACACGTGCACACTTGTACACACAAATGCACACCTACGCACACGCCAACACTCTCTTACACACATGAACACATACACACACTCAAAAGTGCACACGCACTCACGCACACATGTTTGTACATGCACTCATGTACATATGCATGCACACGCACACATATATGCACAAAAGAATGCATGCACACACACATGAAAACATACCCAAACACACACATGCATGCACAGACACACACACATATGCTCACAAGGGCACACATGCACATGCTCACATAAACACATGCACACACACACACACGCACATGAACAAAAATACACACAAACACACACAAGTATACAAAGGCACATGCACATGCACACACAAGAACATGCTTAAACATGTACATGCAAACATGCACACATGCATGCACACACAAACACATGCTTACACACCTACACAAGCACACATGCACACACATGTAAATGAACTTACATGGACACACATATATGAACATGGATGCATAGGCACACGTACACATCCAAATCAACACCCACTCCTAATAGCACACATATGCTTGCACATGCACACACACATAGAAACACAAACACAACCACACAAAAACAAACACAAAAGCACACATGCAAACAAGAACACACATGCAAACATGCTCAAAATCACATGCACATGTGCATACACTCACACACACACACACCCACAAACATGCCCACATGCATGCATACTCACACAAACACAAACACACATGCACTTGCACACAAAAGTTTGTACCCAAGCACACAAAAGTGAATGCACATGCACACACATATCCACATGGTAATACACCCATATGCATAATGCCACACATATACCCACACACAATCATGCTAACACATACACACACACACACACTCATAATCACAAAAATGCACACACACACATGCACAAACACACCCATATGAATAGTCCAGCACACATGCACAATCTCACAAACACACACACATATCTACTTGCACAAACACAAACACACATGCATGCACACACACATATGCAAACACAAAGAAGCAAGCATGCGCAGACATACAAATGCACAAACACGTATAATAAAATCACATTCTCACTTACTTACATGTATACACATGCACACACACAAATAGTCACATGTACACGCACATGCTTACAAGCACACGCATTATACACAAACATATGCACACACCCACATATACACCCACCCACAAAACACATACAAGCACACACACACGTGCGCACATGCACCTAAATAAACACACAAATATATGCACACATAGATACATGTGCTACACATGTACACACCCACATACCAAAATACACATATTCATACACACATACATGCAGACATGCTTGCTCATATGCATTAAATGTTTGTATCCATAGACACACGCATGCACAACATGTGCATGCACATAAACACAAACACATGTACCCACATATATCATGCATGCACACATATACACTCATAAACACATGCCCATGCACAACCACACACACATGTCCATGCACAGACACACATGAGAATTCACACACATACACCCAACCACACACGTGCTTGCACATGCATATTTGCACACACACACGCAAGCACCTCAGCACATACAAGCACAATAATACTAATACATACACATATATATTGGAACACATGCACACACAAGGTCAATGACTTGCACACACACACACACAAAAATAGACACAACTGCATACATGAATACAAATGTGCACACACATGAAGACATGCACTGACCACACATGTATGCACAAACAAACACAAACCCATGCCCATGCATAGACACAAATAAACACACATACATTGATACCATATGAAACATTAACTTATAAACACATGCACACTTGTGCACACACATCAAAGCACATGCATGCACAAACATAGATGCACACACACTTGCTCACACACACATCCATGCATGCATCAACACATGTGCACATCCAAACAAACACATAACCTCATGAACAAAAATGCACACTCATATGCACAGGAACACACACATATACAAAGGGTCATTGACTTAAATCCACACTTGCACAAACACATGCACACAAACAAGCAAATGCAAGTATAAACACAAGAAGACTCACACAAACCAACTCATGCACACACACATGATACACTCACAAATAACACATACACATGTACACACACACACACTAACATGCATAAACACATATAATAACATATGCACACATATATGTGCATAATCTCATGCATGTACACACATGCTTACATGTACATCTGTGCACGTGCATGCATGTACACACAAAAAGACACGTGCACTCAAACTGACATACTCACGTACCCAACCCCCCCCCCCCCCACAAACACATATAGATGCACACACACTCATATACATACACAAGCATTAACAAAAACATGCACAAAAATGCTGCCAAGCACACATGAATGTGCAAGCATAAACACTCACATACTAGAGCATGCATACACATTCTCACTCACACACATGCATATAAGCAAATCATACAAGCACACATGCAAAAATACACCCACACACATAGCCACTCACTCATGCAAACATACTTCCATATATATGAATTAGTGTGTGCATTTGTGCACTTGTGTGTATATGTTTGCATATGTATGCATTTGCATGTGCATGCTTGTGAACATTTATGTAAGTGTGTGAGTGTATACGTGGGTGTGTGCATTGGCTTACATGTGTATGTGTTCATGCATATGTGTATGTGTGTGTGTTCATGTCTATGTGTGTGCATGCATGTGGGTATGTGTATGTGTGTGTGTGCATGTGCAAGTGTTTGTATGTTAGTGCTATTTGTGTCCATGTTAATGTATGTGTTCATGTGCATTTCTATGGGTATGTGTCTGTGTGAAAGATTGTTTGTTTGTGTGTGTGTGCATGTGTGTAGCTTGTCTGTGTATGTGTGTGTGTGCATATGTGTTTGTGTGAGTGACTATTCATGTGCAAGTGTGTGCATGTATGTGTATGTGTGTGTGCTTATTTATGTTTATTTTCCTTGCTTGTTCCTATATGTATCTGTATGCACATAAATGTTTATTCATGTGTAGCAATATGAGTCTACATGACTATACAAGTATGAGTATGTGCTAGTGTGTCAGCATTTTTGTGTGTGTGTGTGTGTGTGTGTGCATGTGTGTGTATGCATGAATGTCTATTTATGTGCATTCAATTGCATGTGTGTGTGCATGTGTGCCTATGTATGTCAATGTGTGTGTGACCCTTTGCATCTGCATCTTTGTGTGAACATGCTTGTGTGTGTGCATGTGCATGCATTTGTGTGTGGATGTGCGTGTATTTGTGTGTGCTTGTGTCTATGTGTTGAGCATGTGTGTGCATGCACGTGTGTGTGCATATGTGTGGTTGTGTACATTTGTGTGTTGGTGCATGCATGCATGTGCGTGAGTGTGTGTGCATGGCTATGTGGTTGTATGTTGTGTGCGGGTGCATCTGCATGTGTGTATGAACATGTGCATGTTCACATGTGCTTCTATATGTGCGTGTGTGGGTGCACCTGTGCATGCATGTGTATTTTTTTTGTGCATACGTGCATCCAAGCATATGCACATGCATGTGTGTGTGTGTGTGCACGTTTGCTATTATGTGTGGAGATGTGTGTGAATGTATGTGTGAGCATGTTGAAGCTAGGTTTAGCAAAGGGGGGAGGTAAATTGCTAGAAATAAAATTTTACTTTCTTACAAAATATTTTAGAAAAATATTGAAAATAATTTTTAATATGGGTTAAAACATATAAAGTTGATTTTCTACGAATCTTATTTTTATTTTAAAGCATGTTAAGTTTTATAAAAGTTATCTAATTAAAAAATAATAAAGAACTAAAAATATACACGATCAAGTTTTAAGTGGTTTGGCTTGTAAAACCAGTGTAAGTCCAACCCCAACAAAAACCAAGCCAAAAAAGAAAATGCAATCCTTTCACCCAAAAAACGGGTAGGCTAATCCCTAACAACAGGCAAACAACAGAGGTGGGCTATAACAACCTTATAATGAAATCAACAAGACAGGCTATAATGACCTTATACAAATGATAATATAAGAAAACTATTAGGTGAAATAAAATCGAAATTAATATTAACAGAATCTTATGCTTGTTGAAATGATTAAAGAGGCACAAGTGTTTCGATTAACCCAATTAATAATAAAATATTGATTACTTAACTGATTTGAGATAGAAAAGAATTTCAATGAGCGAATGATGCGGCAGGGAGTGGAACCAATAAAGTGGGAACTAGTTGTTAATGCCTTGAATATTGTTACATGAAATGTTTTTATCACATAAAAATTTCTTCACTAATTTCATACAAAAATGTCCTATTTATAACTAATATATAATGGCTAAAAGTACTTACCAAACACTCAATTTATTCATTACAATTTTCATAAAATTTTAACTAAAAAATTAACAAAAAAATCACCAACTGCTAAAATAGCCATTGCGCAGGAGCCATTTTGCCAAAATGCTTCATGATAATTCAATCACAAAAATTGCACAATTAGACGAATGCAATTGAATCGGCGTCTTTAGAAATATGAAATTATTTGGATCGTTATATCTTAAAAAATCTAGGGATAGGCAAGTGGATAAAATTTGGACCGTGTGATCGCAAAATGGCACTATCGCATAGCTGATATAATTACCACTTTTGAAAAATTTGATATAATTGTAATCTTTGGATCGAAATGCAAGATCAGAGGATTCACATTACTCTTACAATTTTAGAGTTCATCGTGCAAAAAATTTTAAAGCTTTTCGTCTCATATTGCATGTTTGCTTTGTTGTGTTCTCAATGTAACAATTTCTGTAACGTTTATACATCACCGAATAATTGGGTTGGCTGCCCCTTGCAAAGTTCAAGAATTAATCACCCATGTGACCAGCTACATATACTTTATTTGATTTACGGAAGTATGATTAATGAATCAATAAAAAATGCAATAATTTAAGATTGGTTATTGAAAATTTTTTGTGTTCCGAACCCTGTTTAGAATTAATTACCACTATACCATAGTGGTTAACTATAGTGGCCCGATTGGCTTAGACCTTAATTGCTTATACGAATGGGTTATGTTTACAATTATTTAAAAAAGTTTACATCCACAATATTTGATTTTAATTGTCAAATTTTAGAACCCAAAATATTTTGTGCTCAACACATTTTTATGTAGTTGGACTACAACTTTATTTTTCTATCCACACAAAAGTAAGAATTTTGAATTTAATATTTGTTTTAATCCTACAGGTGTGTGAACTATTTCTTGGTTGCATGCAATAGTGGCATGTAAGTTTATGATTAAAACAAAGTAAAATGTCAACTTGCATATACATATGAGATCTTTTAGCATTTATAATAAAAAACTTATCTATTAATTGGTTTTACATTTGAAATTGAGCAAGTAGAATGCAAAGTCTTAAAATCACTAGATTCCTTAACTAATGATACATGATCACTCAATTTTTGCTTTAAATCATCGTTGAGTTTTTCATATTCTTTAAATAAACATTAATATTTTCTCTAATTTGTACATAATGACCTAGGTATACAATATGTTTTTTTTTAATTTTTATTATTTTTAACAAAATTTCGAAACTTTTTGCAAACATAAAGTAATAGTTTTGCCAATTTTTCTTTGCAGTAATTTACTTCTTCTTTACTTGAGGATGAACTCTCTTACTCTTCTTCTTTGATCATCTTATAAAATAATCCATCATTGTTTTTTTCCGTTTCGCTTGTATTTGGTTCTTTTCGATTAGTCGTAGCTATTTGAATGCTTTCTTATTTTTTATTATTCTTACTTTTCTTCTTAGAATTTTTATTTTTATACTTTCATTTACTATTAAGAACTTTAGGTAATCTTTTAGAAACTAAAGCAATAACATTATCACTAGTTTATGCCTCTTCTAAAATGCCTTCCTTCATTGTCAATGCTATTGATTATAACTTCTTTTTGTTGTTCTTCTCAACTAATTCTCCTTATTTTCTCTTCTTTATTCCTAACTCCTTTGTCATAAGCTCACCCATAAAGTCATATAATGTCATCATAGAAATCTTATTGGCTATCTTGATAGCATTGGTCAATGGATCATAGTCTTTGGGTAAAATTCTAAGAATTTTCTTCACCTATTTATTCATAGAAATTAGCTTTGCCAAACTGGCAACTGCAATGTTGATATTAATAAACATCATAAACCTATTTTTTAATGGATTCCTTTGTAAGCATCCTAAATAACTCATAATCATGCATTATTATGTTTATTTTATTTTTCTTAACTAATGAGATTCCTTCATATGTTACCTTTATTTTATCCCAAATTTCATGAGCTTTTTCTAAATTTATAATTCTATTGAATTCATTAAAATTCAATGCACATTGTCATATATTTATAGTCATACTACTTAATTGTAGTTTATATTTTTCACTATTATCTATTTCATAAAAAGCTTTATGTACAAAAGTACCTTGCACATTTTTCTTAATGGAAAATCAAATGGAACTTACATCAATTCTGACATTTCTTTATCTACTAATTTTGAATGACTAACCATCATAGTTTTCTAGCGAAGATAATAATAGCCAAAAAATAATGGTAGCCTAACTGAAGATGCACCTTCACCTAAACTCACTGAAGCATCATTTCAACCATGATCTTCCATAAGAATATTTTCTCAGAAGAAAGGGACCTCACTCTACCAATTGAAGTGAGGTTGAACATAAGAGGGGCGATTTGTTAAGAATAAAATTTTAGTTTCTTGCAAACTATTTCAAGAAAATATTTAAAATAACTTTTAATAATGCTTAATAAATATATAAAAGTGATTTTTTTCAAATTTTTAATTTTATTTTAAGATATATTAAGCTTTATAGGGTAGTGTAAATTAAAAAACAAAAATAAAAAAATATACATAATAAATTTTTGGGTGATTCAGCTTAGAGAATAAGCTTACATCCACCACTAATAAAAACTAAGTAAAAGAAAACACAATATAAACCTTTCGCCAAATGATTGGTGGGCTAAACTCTCACAAGAAAAAACAATTGAGATAGGCTATAATGACCTTATAATGAAATCAGCAAGATAAGGTACAATAACCTTACAACAAATGATAATAAAGAAGACATGAGTATTTTAATTAAATCAATTAAGAATAAATAAATTGATTACTTAATCAATTTGAGATAGAACAAAATTTTATCAAGTGAATGACACAGTAGCATGCGGAAGCCACGAAATGCAAATAGTTGCTAATGGCTTGAATATTCTTGCAAGAAATTTTTCATCACATTAAAATTCTTCATCTTATTTCGCATAAAAATCTCCTATTTATTGGCAATTTGTAACGACAAAAATTACTTACCAAACACAAAATTTAGTCATTACAATTTTTGTAGTTTTTATAATTTTTTAATTAAGAAATTAATAAAAAAACTCCAACAGCTCAAAATAATGTCCGTTGTGTAGGAGCCATTCGATCAAAATGCTTTAGGACTATTTGATCATGAAAACTATGTGATTGGACGGATGCAATCAAATCTGAAAATTTAAGAATATAAAATTTATCTAGGACATCATATCTGATTCTTAATTTCATGGAAAGATTTAACTTTTTAAGGGAATGAAATTTCGACCGCATGACCGTAAAATTGTGCAATGGGATGGCTCATACACTTACCACTCTTCAGATTGCAAAATGCATGATTGGATAGTTCACATTACTCCTGCAGCTCGATAGTTTACCATGCAAAAGAAGATTGTATTTTTAGCCCCACATTGTACGTTTGTTCTACTATTTTCTACATATAAAACTTTTCGTAACCTTTACCCACAACCAAATAACTAGGTTGGTTGCCCCTTGCTAAGTTAAGGAATTAATCACTCGTACAACTAGTTACATATGCTTTACTTGATTTATGAAAGTTGGCATGATGATGCAATAAAAAATGAAATATTTTGGGATTGATTATGGACAACATTTGGTGTACTAATATCTATTTAAGATTAATTACCACTAAATCGTAGTGGTTCACTGTAGCGGCCCAATTAGTTCAGGTGTTAGTTGCATGTATAAATGGGTTATTTTTTGTTATTACATTTTTTAACTAATTAATTAATAATATTATTTCTTATAATAGATTAATTAGGGATTTTAAAAATATTATTAAGATAAAATATTGGTCAAGATAAACAAGGAAGATGAATCAAAACATTGAAAACCTAAATATTGTTCTAAGGATAATTTGAATTTAATTTATACATCTTATAATACCTATTTGAATCAACTTTAATATTTTAATCAAAATAACAATAATTAAATTTGAAATGCATCTATTGGTGCTTACCACTTCAACCAAGATGATATTAAAGGGATTTAACATCTATACATCATCTTTTAGTTCTCCCATGAATATAAGTATTGACAACTTAAAATCTAAAAATTCATTTAAATAAATTTATCAAAAAAATTTAAGATTTACTGTCATCAAAGTATCATGACTATTGGTCAGTAATATAATAATCTCTCACTTTGATGATAACAAAACCTATAATAAAATTAATAAATATACAGTCTATTTATAAAAAATATGCAAAATAATTAAAAATAAATTTCTCTTACATGTATGTCATGACCAAATTAATGCTCTTCTTTAATTTATGTTAATCCTTTCATTTTATAATCTGTCCTCCTTTTTGTTATCACTCGAAGGGACAAAATCAAATGGAATTTATATCAATTCTCACATTTGTCTATTAACTGATTTTTAGTGACCAACCATCTTAGTTTTCCAATAAAGATAATAAACTGTAAAAAATAGTTGTGGCCTAATTAAAGATGCACCTTCACCTAAACTCAGTAAAGCATCAATTTGAGCCATGAATCTTCCCTAAGAATTTCTTCTCAAAAGAAAGGGACTTCACTATAATGCAAATTGAAGTGAAGTTTGCCAAGGAGGGGAAGGGAGTGGGTTAGCTGCTAAAAATAAATTTTAATTTCTTACAAAATATTTCAAGAAAATATTTAAGATAAATTTTAATAAGGTTTAACAAAATATAAAAGTGATTTTAAAAAAAAATTATTTTATTTTAAAACATATTAATTTTTATAAAAGTATGAAATTACAAAATCAACAATAATTATAAATGTATATGACTTATTTTTAAGTAGTTCAGCTTATAAAACAAGCCTGCGTTTACTCTCGACAAAACCTAAGAAGAAACAAAGGTAATATAAGCCTTTTGCCAAATGATGGATAGACTAAACCAGCACAATAAACAAACAATAGAGACAAGCAATAATGGCCTTATAATGAAATCAATAAGATGTCTACAATAGCCTTACAACATATTACAATAAAAGAAAAATATTTAGTGACATAAAATAAAAATTAATAGTAACAAAATCTTAAGCTTTATGATATAATTAAAGAGACAAAAGTATTTTAATTAAATTAACGAAGAATAAAGAAATTAAATACTTTATCGATTTGAGCAAAATAAAATTTCAATAAGAGAATGACAAATAAGTTTGTAGAAGTGAAAAAACAGGAATGGGCTGCCAACAATTTAAAAATTCTTGTTTGAATTTCTTTATCACATAAAACTTTCTCCATGTAATTTCATAATTTATTATTTATAGGAAATGTGTAATGGCTAATAGCACTTACCAAACATCCAATTTAGTCATTAAAATTTTTGTACCTTTTGTAATATTTTAATTAGTATATCAATAAAAAAATCTCCTATGGCTCAAAATAATGGCTAAATAGCCATTATGTAAAAGGTGTTCAACCACAAAACATGCACGATCAGACTGATGCAATCAAATCCATGTCTTCAGAAAAGTGAAATTGATCTTGATCATTAGATCTGAATCATAATTTCATGTTAGGATTTAACTTTTTGAGTAGATAACATTTTGATTGTGTCATCACAAATTGCATGATCGGATGACTGATAAAGTTACCACCTTTGAAAAATGTGATACAACGACGATCTTTCAATCACGAAATGCATGACCGAATTGTTCACATTACTCCTATAATTTGGGAGTTCATCGTGCAAAGATGTTTGTGCTTTTTGTCCTACACTACACCTCTGTTCTACTGTTTTCCCCATATAAAGACTTTTGTAACCTTTATATATAGTCGAATAACTAGGTTGGCTACCCCTTGCTAAGTTCAGGAATTAATCACTTGTGTGACATGCTACATATACCTTATTTGATTTATGAAAGTGGGATTGATGAACTGATCTAGGATACAATATTTTAGTATTGTTAATGTAAAAATTTGGTGTATCAAACCTTATTCAAAATTAGTTACCACTAAACTGTAGTGGTTCACTATAGCAACCCATTTGGTTCAAGCATTAATTTCTTGTATGAATGTGTTATATTTTTTTATTAAATTTTCTGGTAATTAATTAATATTATTAACACACTTTTTTTGCAATAGTTTAATTAATGATTTCAAAAATATTATTAAGATAAAATGATGGTCAACAAAATGAAAGAGGATGGACAAAAAATATTGAAAACCTAAATATTATTCTATGATTAATTTGAATTTAATTTATGATCTTTATAATAAAAATTTTGATCAAATTAATATTCAATTCAAAATAAAATTAAAATACTTAAAACAAAATAAAAAATACATCTCGTAGTAGTTTACTACTTTAACCAAAATGATCTATACAGGATTTAATATTTGTGCTTCTTCTTCTTTTAGTTCTACCATGAATATGAGTATCATCCACCTAAAAGCTAAAACTTTGATAAATTTACTAGAAATGTTAGACATTGTAATCTTCAAAATGAACACAATAACTAGTGGTTAATAATATAACACATGTGGGCCTATGTGCTTCTTTTTGTATTGATGTGTGAGTGTGTGCAGATATGCATGTACATTTTAATTCCTATGAGTTTAGATATGCATTTGTGCTTGTGTATGCATGTTTATGTGTTATTATATGTGTGATTGTGTATATGATTGCATGCATTTTCATGTGTACATGCATGTGTATGTGTGTGTCTCTCTCTCTGTATGTGGGCTTGAGTGTGTGTGCATGCATGTGCAATCACGTGTGTGTCTATGTAAGGGTGTGTGTATCAACATATTTGTTTGCATATGCACACAAGTATATGTGTGTGTGGATGTATCTAGGTTTTTTTTCATCTACATGTGTGTGTGTGTGTGCATGTGAGTGTATGTGTACACCTTTGTGATTATGCATGTGTCTACATGTGAGTGAGAGTAAATTGTTGTGTGCATATGTGTGAGCATGTGTTTTCTTATGTGTGCATCCATGCATATGGAAGTGTGTGCATGTGTGAGTGTACACATGCTTTTTTGTACTCATCTGTGTGTGCATGCATGTGTGTGCATGTGCATATATATGTGTGTGTGAATGCATGTGAGTTCGTCTGTGAATATGTTTTTGTGTATGCATACATTTATGTGGTGGATTTGTATATATGTTTCTGTGCATCGACGTATATGTGTGTAGGTGCATCTCCTCATGTGCACATATGTGTGTGTGTTCATTTATATAGGTTAATATGAGTGCTTGTGTACATCCAAATGTATGTGTACACAAGCACCTATGTGTGTGTGTGTGTTCACATCTGTGTTTGGTATGCAGGATGCATATGTGTATTTATGCATGCATGGTTACATGTGTGTGCATGTGTCTGCAGGTGTGTGTTTGTGTGTGTGTGATTACGTGCACATTTGTGTTAGCATTTGTCAGTGCTTATGTGCATATTTTTGTGTGCATACATACATGGAAGTGTGTTTGCACATGTGTAAGTGTGCTTATGTGCATTTGTGATGGTGTGTGTGTTCATGCAGACATGTGTGTGTGCATACTTGTATGCATATATATGAGTATGTGCATTACTTGTGTGTGTGTGCACATACTTGTATGCATATATGTGTGCATGTGCATTGCTTGTATGTTTGTCTATGCACATGCACATGTGTGTAAGTGGATGTGTGTTTTTTGCATGTGTGCACATGTGTGGTTCTGTGCATATGAATATGTGTGAGTGTGCGTGCAAATATGAGCGTATGATTGTGCATGTGTTTGTGTGCATGTGCATGTATGTGTGTGCATGAGAACATGTGTGAACATTAGTGTGTGTGTTCACCTTTTTTTAATTTACTTGTACATGTATATATGCATGTGTGTGTGTGTGCATGTAGAATGTTTATATGCCTACATGTGTGTCTATAGACAAGTGTGCATGTTTGCATATGTGCATGTGGTTGTGTGTTTGTATGTATGGATTTATATGTTTATGAATTTTTGTGTGTCTATGTGTAATCATTTGTTCGTTTGTGCATTCATGTGTGTGCATGGGTATTTGTATGCATGTCTTCATGTCTTTATGGGTGTGTGTGTGTCTGTGTGTATGTGTGTACATGTGTGTGTGCACTTGTGCATTCATGCATTCTTATGTGTATCTCTATGTGTTTATGCTTGTGTATGTTCATATAATTGTGTCTTTATATGTACATATTTGTGTGTGTGTGCATATGTGTGTGTTCATTTACACATGTGTGTGTGCATATACATGCAAGCATCTTAGTGTATGTGCATGTGTGTTTTCATATGCTTGTGTGTATGAGTGTGTGTTTTTTTGCATGTGTATTTATGTGTTTGTGCATGTGTGTGTGCATGTGTGAATATGGGTGTGATTATGTGTGTATATTCTTTTTTGTCGGCTTGTGTTCATGTACTATTACATTTTTGTGCATGCATGTGTTTGTGTGCATGTGAATGTGTGTGTATAAATGTGTGTGTGTGTTTGTGCATGTGGGTGTGCATCCAAGTGCATTTGTGTGTGAGTGTCTATGTGTACTTATGCATGTGCTTGTGAGTGTGTGAGTGCATGTGTGGGTGTATTTTCTTGGGAATGCATGCATGTTTGTGTGTGCATATGTGTTTTGTGTGTGTTCACATGTAGGTGTGTGCAGACATGATTTTATGCATGTATGATTATTAACATGTTTGTGCTTATTCATGTGAGTACATGTGGCCTGCCTATGTGCATGTGTGTGTGTGAGCATGTGTTTGTGCACATAGGTGCACATGTTCTCTTGTTTAGCTATGCGTGCGTATGTATGTGTGTCAATGCATGCATGTATGCATGTGTGCATGCATGGGTGTTGATGTGTGTGTCTTTGTGCATGTTCATCTTTTTGTGTATATGTATGTATGTGCATATGTGTTTGTCTTTGAGCATATGTTTGTGTGTATCTGTGTGTTGGGATAGGTGGGAGTGTGTGTGTCCATATGTGGGAGTGTGTTTGCATGTGCATATACATGTGTGTGTGTGTGTGTGCGTGTGTTAATGTGCATGTGTGTGCATGTTATTTGTTTGTATTTTTGTGTGTACAATTGCATGTGTTTATGTGCCTGTACATGTGTGTGTGAGTGCATGGGTGCATGTGCATGTGTGTATTCATGTGTTTGTATGTGTGTGTGAGTGTATGTTTGTGTGCATACATGTATGTGTATGTGTGTGAGTACACATGTGTGTGCATGTATGGGCATGAGTAATTGTAGCTTCTTGTCTAGGAGTGTCTTCATGTGTGTTTGTGTGTGCATGTGCTTGTGTGTGTATGTAGTTGTTCGTATGCATATGTTTATGTTGATGTGTGCATATATGTGCATATGTCTGTGTGTGTGTATGTGTGAGTACATGTGCACATGTATATGTTTTTGTATGCACCAGTGTGTTTGGGTGCATTTGTTTGTGGGTGTGAGAGTGTACACACATGTATGTATTTGTGTGTGGTGTGTTCGAATGCATGTGTGTGTATGGATGTGTAAATGTGTGTTTGTGCATTATGGTTATTTGCATGTGCATGTATGTGTGCTTATGTGTGAGTTTGAATATATGTTTGTTTGAGTGCATGTGCATGTACGTATGTGTCTATGTGTGTGTTCTTATTTGTGTATGTGTGTGTCTACTTGTGTGTGACTATGTGAATGCTTATGCTTATGTATGTTTTGGTGCACATGTCAGTATGCTTATGTGTGTGCATCTATGAGTACGCTTGTGTTGTGTGCATGCGTGTTCATGTGCATTTACATATGTGTGTGACTGCATATGTCTCCATGGGTGTGCATGTCTGTAAAAGAGTGTGTGCATGCGTACATGTTTATGTGCATGTCTAGGTGTGTGTGTGTATGTCCATAAATGATTGCATTTGTTAATTTGTGCATGTGTATAGAAGTGTGTGTGTGTGGGGGGGTGTGTTTGTGTGGGTATGTTTTTTTATGTTTGTGTGTGCATGTGTATATATGTGTGCTTATCTATGTGTAGGTGCATGCATGTGTGCTTATGTGCATGCATTCATGTGCATGGTGTGGTTATGTGTATGTGTTAATATGCATGTGTGTATTTTTTTGTGCATTAGTGTGCATATCAGTTGGTGTCAGTGTGCATATGTGTGTGTTGTGCATACATAAGTGTAGGTGTATGGGTAATTATGGGTGTTTGTGTTTGTGGGTGCATGTGCATACGTGTGTGTGCAACTATGTATATTTGCATGTTTGTATGTGTGCGTGAGTATCTATGCATGCATGTTCCTATGCATTTGTGTGAGTGTTTGTGTATGCATGCAAGCATGCATGTGTATGTGTGGGTGCATGTGTGGGCATGTGCATGCATGTGTATGTATGGTTGTGTGCATAAGTGTGTAAATGTGTATGCGTTTACACCTATTATATGTTTATATATGTGTGTGCGTGTCTGTGTGTATATGTGGGATTGGGTGTGTGCATATATTTATATTTGTTGTTGTGTGTGTGTGCATATGTTTATGTCTGTTCATGTATGTGTCTTCATTCATGCCTTTGTGTGTCTATGTGTGTGTGAGGGTGTGTTTATTGGTGTGTGCATGTGTGTTCATGTGTGTACAAGTGCACATGTGTGTGTGTATGTGTACACATTTCTGAGTACATCCTTGTTTGTGTTTGTGTGTGTGTGTATAAGTGTGAGTGTGTTTAGCTATAAGTGCTTGCATGTTTGTGTGTACATGTGTGTGTACGTGCATGTGTGTGCATGCATTCATGTGTGTATGTGTTTGCTTGAGCATGTGTTTAAGCATTTTTGTCTACATAAACACACATGGTATGTGTTTGTGCATGAGTGAGTATTTTTGCTTGTGTGTGTGTGCATATATTTATTTGTTTATGTACATGTGTGTGCTTATGTGTGTGTCCATGTGTTTGTATGCAGACAGATGTGTGTGCATGCACAATTCTGTGAATGTGTGTGTAGAATTGTGCGTGTCTACATGTGTGCATGCATACTAGAGTGTGTGAATGTGTGTATGTGTGCTTGTGTGTGTGCATGTCTAGTTGTTGGTGTGTGTGCCTTCATGTGCATTGGTTGTGTGTGCTTTTATGTATGTGTGTGTGTGATCATGTATTTGTTTATTTATGTGCTTTTATGAATGTGTTTATGTGTGCATGCATGTATGTGTGTGAGTTTACATACATGTTTGTGTGTGTATGCATGTGTGTGTGTGTGTGCATTACTAGATGTGGTTTTGTGTGTGCATGTGCATGTGTGTGATGTATTCATGTGTATGTGAGTGCGAATGTGTATGTGCAAATATGCAAGGTACATGTCTATCTAAATGTGCATGTGTGTATACAATATGAGTGTGTGTATGCATGCATGTGTGTATTTGTATGTTTGTGTTTGTGCATGTATGTGTGTTTATGCACATTAGTCTATGAGTGTCTGTATGCTTGCAAATGTGGGTGTGTGTATGTATGTGTGTCTTTGTGTACAAGCAGAAGTGTGTGTTTATGCGTGCATGCATGCACATGGATGTTTTTATGAACATGCATGCATGCGTTGTGATTGTGTGCATGAATGTGCATATGTGCATGTGGATGCAAGTTTGGGTGCATTTATCTGTTTGTGTGCATCTGCATGTGTGCATATGTGTGTGTGTTTGTACGTATGTGTGTGTGTGTGCATGTGTGCATGCAAGTGTGTGTGCATGCATTTATGTGTGTGAGTATGCATTTGTGTGCATTTGTGGCAACATATGTGCATGTCATTGTCCATGTGTGTGTGTGTGTGTATGCATGTGCATTTGTGTGAACATGTCTATTAGCTTGTGCATGTGTGTGCTTGTTCTTGTACATGTGTGTTTGTATGATTTTGCATGTGTTTACGTGGGTGCATGCATGTGTGGTTGGGCATGTGAGCGCATGTGAGTGTATGTGGGTGTGTATATGAATGGGCATGTACATATGTGACTATGCATAGGCACCTATCTATATGTGTAAGTGTATGTGTGTAGGTGTGTGCATGTGCACGAGTGTGTGTGTTTTCCTGGATATGTATTCACAAGTGTGCATGTCTATTTACATGTGTGCGCATGTGGATGTGTGTGTGTGTACATGTGTCGCTTTATATGTGTTTGCATTTATGTTTGCACATATATGTGTGAATGTGTGCATGTGTGTGTGTATGTGTGAGTGTGTATCTTTGTTTGGTCATGTGTGAAGCATACAAGTGTGTTTGTAAATATGGTTATGTGTTTTCGTGTCTATATCTGGGTGTGCATGTGTATGTGTATGTGTGGTAAGAGTGTATGCATGGGTTTGTGTTGTTCATGTGTGTAAGAATATGTGTGTGTTTGCATGAGTGTGTTTGTGTGTGCATGTGTGTGTTTATACTCATGTGCTTGTTTATGTGCATGTCTATGAGCATGTGCGTGTGTATGATGTGTGTCTACATGTGTGTGTGTGCATGTATTTATTTGTGTAGGAATATCTATGTGTGTATGTACATAGATGTTTGGCTGTAAGTGTGTGCGTATGCATGTGTGTGTATAACTGTAAATGTGTTCTTGTGCTTACATGCATACATGTGCAATTTTATGTGTATGCATGTGTCTTTAAGTGCATTTGTGTTTGTGTGTACATGTGTGTATGTGTGTTTGCATGTATGTGTTGCGGGTATATGTGCATAAATATGCTTCTGTGCATGCTTTAATGTATGTATGTGTGTGTGCATGCTTGCATGTGTGTGCATGTCTTTTTGTGCATGACTATTCATGTGTATGTGCATATGTGTGTGTATGCATGCATATGCATGTGCACATGCATGCATGAACATATGCGTGTTTGTTTGTGTAGGTTTGTGTGTGTGTGTGTGTGTGTGCATGTGCATACATTTATGTGTATGTGTGTGTGAGGGGGCGTGCTTCTGTGTGTGTGTGCATGCATGTGTGTGTCCATGTGTGCACATGTATGTATGTATCGTTTTAGTGTATGTATATGTGCATGTGCATGTGCTTTGTGCATGTATGTGTCTGCAAGCATATGTGTGTGTGTGTATGATTGTGCATGTGTGTAAGTGTATGCATGAGCATGTGTTCTAGCATATGTACATGCATGTATGCATGTGCATAAGTATGTGTGTGAGTATTTTTCATGTGTGTACATGTAAGTGTGTTTTCTTATGTGTGTGCATGTGTTTGTGCATATGTTTGGGTGTGCATAAAAGTTTATGTGTGCAGATATGTTTGTGTGAATATAGAAGTGTGTATATGCATGCATGCTCGTGTGAATGTGTGTGTGTAAGAGCATGCATGTATGCATGCGAGTGTGTGTGCATGTGTGTACGTGTGCGCTTGTCTGGTTGTGGGTGTGTGCGCATGCATATGTGTGCATTATGTGTGTGTGTGATCATATGCATGCGTTTCTTTGCAGCTATGCATGTGTTTTTGTGTGTTTGTATGTGTATGTGCATGCATGCATGCGTGCGGTTATGTGTGTATGAGTGTGAGTGACAACATGTGTTTTTGTGTGTGCCCATCCATGTATGTGTATTCATGTTTGCAATCATGTATGCATTTGAATGTGTGTGTTTATTTGTGTATGTGTGTTTACACATGCATCTATAGGTGTATGTGTGCATGCATGTGTGGGTGCATGTGTGTATGCTATGTGTGTGTGTGTGTGTACAAGCACACTTGTTTGTGTGTGTATTTGTGCATGTGCACATGCTGGTGTGTATGTGTGTGTGTACACAAACAAATGTGGGTGTGTTTATGTGTGTGTGCCTGTGTGCATGAGTGTGTGCATACATGTGTATGTTTGTGAACTTATGCATATGATTGTGTATGTGTGTTCATATGTTTACACATGCATCTATATGGTTTCGTGCATGTGTGTGAGACACTTGTGTGGTTGGGCACATGTGTATCTTAGTGTGCTTTTATTCATAAGCATGTATATGTGTGTGATTATGCATGGGCATGTTTGTGCATGCATGCATACATGTGTGTGAGTGTGCATGTGTGTGCGTGTGTGTGCATGGTTTTGAGCCTATGTTCGTGTGTATGTGAGTACATTTATGTGTATCTACATATGCACATGCATGTTCATGTGCATTTGTGTGTGCATGTATATGAGTGTGCATTGTTATGCATGTGTATTCACATGTGTGTTTGTATGTTCGTCTTTGTGTCTGTATCTGTGTATGTGTGTATGTGTTCTTGAATGTTCATGCATCTATGTATGTGCACATATGTGTGTACATGTCTATATGTGTGTGCATGTATATTAGTATGCATTTGTATATATGTGTGTCAGATTGCATGTGCATCTACATGTATGAGTGTGTGTGAGGGTGTTAATGTGTGGGTTTACATGTTTGTGTGTATGTTTGCACATGTGTGTTCTTATATGTGTTCCTGGAAGCATGTGCATGTTCATGTTATGTGTGTGCCAACATGGTTGTGTGTGTGTGTCTATTCATGTGTGAACATTTGTATGTGTACATGTGTGTGCATGTACACTTGTATATACGTGTGTGCGAGTGCGCGTGTTTATACATGTTTGTGTGTATGGGTGTATGTGTGCATGCACTTATGTGTGTGTGTGTTCATGCATTAGTGGGCATGTGTGTATGCATGTATGTGTGTGTATAAGCATGCATGTGTGATTCTACTTGCAAGTGTGCACATGTACATATACTGGTGCATGCATATGGGTGTGTATATTTGTTTGTGTGCATGTGTGTGTGCAAATGCATATGTGTGTCTATTTGTATGTGTGTGTGGTTGTGTATGCATGTAGGTTCGTGCATACATGCCTTTGTGCATGCATGTATGTGTGCACACATGCATGTCTACATGTGTTTGCATGCATGTGTGTATGTGTGTGTGCATGTATGTTTGCATGCATGAGAGCCTATCAGTGTGTGTGTGCATATGCATATGGTAGTGCATGTGATAGTGCATTTGTATGCATGTGCTTGTTTGTTTATTTACTTATGCTTGGATAAGCTTGGGTGTGTGCATGTATGTGCTTTTGTTTGCATTCGTGCATGTGTGGTTATGTGTGTGTGTGTGCGTGAGTATGCATTTGTGTCTCTGTGTATAGGCATGTGTGTGTGACTATACATGGAAGCATGTATGCATGGATGGGTCCATTCACATGTGTGTTTCAATGTACGTGTGTTTGTGTTCATGTCTACATGTGTGTGCACATTTATGTGGAGGTGTGCATGCATCTGTGTGTTTGTGTCTGTGTGCATGTGTAAGTATAGATGCATTTATGTGTGTTGATATGTGTACATGTTTGTGTGCCAAATGTGAGTATGCACACATTTTGGTGTGTGCATTTGTTTGCATGTGTATTCACTTGTGTTCATGTGTATTTGTGTGTGCATGTGGTCTCTATATGTGCATGCATCTATGTATGCTCACATGTGTGTGTGTACACAACTGTGTGTATGTGTGTGTGTGTTCGTTCATGTTAGTGCGTATTATGTGTGTGTGGATGCATATATACATATAGGTGTGTCTTCATGTAGGGACATGTTTGTGTGTCTATTTGTAGTTTTAGATGTGCATGTGTATCCTTGTATATGAGTGTTCTTGTATGTGTGGCAGTGGGTGGATGCCGACTTGCGCACATTTTGTGCTTGTACACAATCATGCATGTGCATGTGTGTTCATGTGTGCGCATATGCACGTGCTGTGTGCTTGTACATGCATGTATGTTTGTGTGTGTACACATGGGAGTATTTGTGTTTATGTGTGTGCTATGTTTGCTTATGTGCAAACTTACGAGAATTCTTCTTGCAATCCCACTATTGACGAAAATGTGTGTGCACATTTTTTTATATGTGTATGTATGTGTGTGTGTGTACAACTATGTGCATGTGTCTCCATGCGTATGTGTGTGCATATGTGCTCTTGTGTGCGTGTGAGTGCATGTGTGCATGTGTGCATGTGTTCGTGTTGGATCACATGTGTGCATTTTCTAATGTGTGTGTCTAAGTGTTTGTGTGTGTATGTGTGTGTCTAAGTGCATGAGTTGTGTGTATATGTGTGTGAGTATGTGTGCATGCATGTGTGTGGATGTGCGTGCATGTGAGTGTGTGTAGTTGTACATGTGTTTGCATGTGCACTTATATGCATGTGTCCACGTGTTTGTGTGTATATGTTTGTATGTATTTATGAGTGTGCATGTGTGTGTGTGGGTGTTTTTGTTCATGTGTGGTTGTGTATGTGTATGCATGTGTGTTTTTGGGTGCCTATATGTGTTTGCATGTGTGTGAGTGTGTATTACATGCATTTACATGTGTGGCAATAGATGCATGTGTGTGTGTGAGCAGGGTGTGTATGTATGTGTCTGTGTTTGTGTGTTCTTGTGCATGTGTTATTATGTGTGTTCACATGTTTATGTTTATTTTTGCCTATGTGCATATGTGAATCCACATGCATGCATATGTGTGTTTGCATGTGTTCATGTGTCGATATTATTATCTATTTATGCATGCAAGAATGCGTGTGTGTACATACACATGCATGTGCATGTTTGTATTTTGTACATGCATGTATGAGTGCATGTGGTTGTTGGTATGTGTGTGTGTGTGCATGTGCATACGTGTATGTACATAACCATGTGTGTTTATTAGTGTGTGTTGTACTTGCATGTGTTTTCATGTCTTTATGTGTGCCTATGCTTGAGTGCAGTTGTGAGTGTGTGTGTACATGCATGTATGTGGATGGATGTACTTGTGTGGGATGTATGTTTGTGTATATACATGCATCTTTATGTGTGGGTATGAGTGTGTATGTGTTTGTGCTTGTGGATTTATATGTACATGCTTTCACATGCACATATGCATGTGTTTGTGTGCATGTGTGTGCCAATACATTTTTGTTTCTGTGTGTACGTGCATGTGCATGTGCTTGTGTGTCTGGATGTTTGTATGTGCACATATGTGTTTGTGCATGAGTGTTAGTGTGTGCATGTGTGTGAACTTGTGTGTGTACATAGGCGGGTGCATGTGTGCTTGTGTTTAAGTGTGTGCATTTTTGTGTGTGTTAGTTCATCTTTTTCACATTTGTGTGTGTGCATGCTTGTATTGATGTTTGCATGCATGAATGCACATGTGTGCATGCACACACTTGCATTTGTGTGCATGTGTGTGCATATGTTTGTGTTTGTGCATGTGTGTTTGTCTTTCTGTGTGCACGTTCATGCATGTGTGTCTTAGTGTGATTGGTCTGTGTGCATATCCATGCATGCATTTATGTGTGTGTGTGTGTGCCTGTGTGCTAGCTTTTGCATTTGTTCATGTGTGCATATGTGTTCGTGAATGAGTGTGCATGTGAGTGTGTGTGGGAGCATATGTTTGTGCATATGTATGCATATATGTGCATGTGTATGTGCCTATGTTTGTTTGTGTGTGTGACTTTGTGTGTGCATGTGTGGGTTCATGTGCTACATGACTATGTCTATGTGTTCGAGCATCATTATGAGTATGTGCATCTGCATGAGTGTTTGCGAATGTGTCTATGTGTGCATGAATGCATGTGATCATGTGTATGCATGTGTGTGGGGGGGGGGGAAGGGGGTGAGTGCTTGTGTGCATATTAGTATGTATGTTCTTGTGCAACTTCCTGTGCGTTCGAATGTGTGTGTGTGGATTTTTGTGTGTATGTTTTGTGTTTGTTTGTGTGCATATGAATGTGTGTGTCTATGAGTAAGCATATGCATATGTTTGTGTATCTTTATGTGTTCATGTGCATGTGTGTATCGGTGGGTGCATTTGTATAGGTGTGTAAGTTTGTGTGTTACATTATATTGTGTGGGTGCATGTGTACATGCATGTGTTCAAACATGTGTGCATACTTACACATGCATATGTGCATGTGTGTGTGTGTGTGTGCATATATAAGTGTGTGTTTGTATGTGCATCTTTATGTGTGTATGCGTTGGTGCATGTCAGAGTCTCTATGTGTGCATCTATGCTCATTTGTGGCTGTGTGTGTGTATTATTTGTGTGTGCATGTTTGTGGCCATGTGTGTGGGTGTTTCAATGAGCATGTGTACACATGTGTGTGTATTTATATGCTTGCAAGTTGCTTGTATGAATGCACGTGTGTTTGAATGTGTGTTTTAGTTGTGAACTTGTTCAGGCTCATTTGTGTGCTTGTTTGTTTATGTTCATGCACACTTGCATGCATGTGTGTTTGTGCGTGCATGAATATATATGTGCATGTTTGTGCATGTGTGTATATGTGCTTACATGTATTTCTACATATCTATGTATGTGTGTTTTTTTATGCATGTGTATGTGTGTGTGCATGAGTGTGTTGGTGTTCATGTATGTGTGTCTAGGTTTTGTGTGTTTATGTGTGTATGGATGCATTTGTGTGTACATACATTTGTGTGTATAGATATGTTTGTGTGTGTGTGTTTGGGTGTTTGTGTACCTGTCTATGTATGTTTGTGCTTGTGTGTATATGTTTGTGCATGTGTGTGTGCATGTGTCCATGTGTGTGCATGTGTGTGTGTGTGTGATGTGCATGCATGTGTGCATGTGTGTTGGTGTGCTATGCATTTGTGCGTGCAGGCTTCTATATGTTTGCATGTGTACATGTGTTCCTATTTGTGTGTGTGTATGTGCATGTTTGTGTATTCTTATGTTCTTATGTGTGAGTGTGTGCGCATGCCTTTATGTACATGTGTGCATATGTGTATATGTGTGGGCATGTGTGCTCATTTGTATGTGTGGCTATGTGTACATGTGTTCCTATGTGTGTGAGTGTGTATGTATTCTTGTGTGCGTATAGGGGTTTATGTGGGCATATGTGCATGTAGCTATGTGTGCATGCATGTGGTTGTGGGGGGAGGCATTGGTGTGCATTTATGTGCATGAAAATGTGTGTGCTTGCTTGAGTGGGTATGTGTGCACATATGCAAATGAGTATGTATGTGGATGCATAGTGCATGTGCGTGTTTATCTATATGGGTGTGTGTGAGATTATCTGTGTGTGTCTACATGTTTGCTTGGGTGGGTGTGTGTGCGTGTGCATGTGTTCATGTGCATGTGTGTATATATGTATGTGTTTGTGAATGTGCATGTGTGTGCACACAAAAACACACATAAATTCTCACAAAGGTACATAGAACCATGCTCTTGATCACAAACAAAAAGCACACATGCACCTACATAAATACATAAGCACATAGAGTCATGCATACATACACGCATTCATACACATGAACATGCATACATGCATGTGCACATAAACATTGACACATGTAATAAAGCACACACACACACACACAACCACACATATGTACATACACATTCACACACCTATGAATTCATACATAAACCCACACACACAAATTCACATACATACATATGCCAAAACACATGTATGCACATGCACACCACTAATAGCACAAAGGCATGAACCTTTATGAATACTAACACATGTACACAAACACGTACACACAAACATGCGCACAAACATAAGCTAAGTAGGTGGACACATGCATACACACAAAAGCACACACACGCACACACACATGCGCGAATGCACAAACACAATTACGCGCTCATTTGCATACACAATTGGATAGACACATGCATAAGCATGCACATATGGGGTGTGCATGCCTGCATAGACACATGCACACTTGTACACACTCACACACAAATGCACACCCACACACACGACAACACCCTCTTACACACATGAACACATACACACACTCAAAAGTGCACACGCACTCACGCACACATGTTTGTACATGCACTTATGTACATATGCACGCACACGCACACATATATGCACAAAAGAATGCATGCACACACATATGAATACATACCCAAAAACACACATGCATGCACGGACACACACACATATGCTCACAAGGGCACACATGCACATGCTCACATAAACACATACACACACGCACACATGAACAAAAAAAACACACAAGTATATAGATGCACATGCACATGCACACACAAGAACATGCTTAAACATGTACATGTACACATGCATGCATGCACAAACACATGCTCACACACCGACACAAGCACACATGCACACACACACATATATGAACATGGATGCATAGGCACACGTACACATGTATGTACACATCCAAATCAACACCGCGACTCCTAATAGCACACACATGCTTGCACATGCACACACACATAGAAACACAAACACAACCACACATAAACAAACACAAATGCACACATGCAAACAAGCACACACACTCACACACACACACATACAAAAAAGTGGCCACAGATGCATATGTACTCACAGACACATGCACACATTCAAACATGCTCATAGTCACATAAACATGTGCATACACTCTTACATAGACACACCCACAAACATGCCTACATGCATGCATACACACACAAACACAAACGCACATGCACTTGCACACAAAAGTTTGTACCCAAGCACAAAAGTGAATGCACATGCACACATACACGTATATACATACATATAACACACACATAGGCATGCACACACATATCCACATGGATATACACCTATATGCATAATGACACACTCATACCCACACACAATCATGTTAACACACACATGTGCACATGTACACACACACACATAATCACATAAATGCACACACACACACACATGCACAAACACACCCATATGATTAGTCTTGCATACATGCACAATCTCACAAACACAACACATATCTACTTGCACAAACACAAACACACATTCATGCACACACACACACACATATGCAAATACAAAGAAGCAAGCATGCACACGGATACACATGCACAAACACACATATAAATACAATCACATTCTCACTTATTTACATGTATACACATGCACACACACAAATAGTCATATGTACACACACATGCTTACAAGCACACACATATACACAAACACAAGCACACACCCACATATACACCCACCCACAAAACACATACAAGCACACACAGACACACACACACGTGTGCACATGCACCCAAATAAACACACACATATATGCACACATAGATACATATGCTGCACATGTACACACACACATGCACACACCCACATACCAAAATACACATATAAATACACACATACATGCTGACATGCTTGCGCATATGCATTAAATGTTTGTATCCATAGACACATGCACACACAACACGTGCATGCACATAAACACACGCACATGTACCCACACATATCATGCATGCAGACATATACACTCATAAACATATGTCCATGCACAAAAACACACATGCTCATGCACGAACACACACATGAAAATTCACACACATACACCCAACCACACAAGTGCTTGCACATGCATATATGCACGCACCTGAACATGCACGCACGCACATGCATGCACACACACATGAGAACCTCAGCACATACATGCACAATAATACTAATACATACACTTATATATAGGCACACATGCACACACAGGTTCAATGACTCACATACACACATGTACACACACACAAATAGACACAACCGCATACATGAATACAAATGTGCACATACATGAAGACATGCACTGACCACAAATGTATGTACAAACCAACACAAACCCATGCCCATGCATAGGCACAAATAAACACACATACATTGAAACCATATGAAACATTAACTTATAAACACATGCACACTTGTGCACACACATCAAAGCACATGCATATGCAAACATACATGCACACACACTTGCTCACACACACATCCATGCATGCATCAACACATATGCACATCCAAACAAACACATAAGCTCATGAACAAAAATGCACACTCACATGCATAGGAACACACATATACAAAGGGTGTGACTTAAATCCACACTTGCACAAACACATGCACACAAACAAGCACATGCAAGTACAAAACACATGAAGACTCACACAAACCAACTCATGCACACACACATGATACACACACACACATAACACATACACATGTACACACACACTAACATGCATAAACACATAAAATAACATATGCACAGATATATCTGCATAATCGCATGCATGTACACACATGCTTACACGTACATCTGAGCGCGTGCATGCATGTACACACACAAAAAGACACGTGAACTCAAACTGACATACTTACGTACACAACTCCCCCTCCCCCCCCCCCCCCCCACAAACACATATAGATGCACACACACTCATATAAATACACACGCATTAACAAAAACATGCACACAAATGCTGCCAAGCACACGTGAATGTGCAAGCATAAACACTCATATACTAGAGCATGCATACACATGCCACACACATGCATATTAGCAAATCATACAAGCACACATACCCATACACATGCACAAGTACACCCACACACATAGCAACTCACTCATGTAAACACACTTGCACAGTTATATGCTCCCATGCTCAAGCACACACACTCATACGCACACACACTCATATGCACACACACACACATAAAACACATGCACAAATAAATGTGCATAGATAGAAATGCATGAAAGTTAATATACATGATATCAAATTCGCACCTACACCCTCTTGCACACACCCACATGCACATAAATGCATGAACACACATATTACCTACACATACATAGACACACACTTGCACACATATGCACACATGCACACAAAACATACACATGCAAGCATACACACATATATGTACACACACACACATTATATGCTCACATGAACACATGCACATGCACATGCATGCACAACTAGAGGTATACCTGTGCACATAGATACACACACACATCCACATGCATATACCCATACACATGCATATGTATACATGAACACACATGCAGACATATGTACATAACAAACACAAATGCATGCACCCTTGCACATGCAAACACCTACACTCACATTGATACACACACATGCTCGCACATGCATGCACACACACCCACACACATATGGATCCTCAAGCTTGCACACTCGATGATAAGTACAAAGGAATGCACTATACTCACACACACACAAGTACACATGCGTACTCAAATGCGCACACAAACATACACACTTTCACGTACACATGCACACATACACACAAATAAACATGCACACACATCTACAAACATGCACACATACACATCATTATGCACACAAACAATCACACATGCATGCGGAAGTACGAGCACATTGTTGCACACACTTATACACAAGCACACAAATGCAAACATAGGCTTACAGACTTGCACACATATAGGCTCATGGGCATCTACATGCACATTTGTAGATGCATACACATGCACACATGCACTCAAACACCCACAACTAATGCACACACACAAGCACACATGCCAACACACCACATGGACACACACATACACACATTAACACTTTAACACACTCACATACATGCACGTGCATGCACACACTCACAAACACACATAAACATGAACAAAAAGATGCATGCACACACATATACCTACATGCATGCACACAAACATATGCTACACATAGGCACACAACACATGCAATTGCATACACACATATGCATATGCAAACATACAAACACATATGCAAAGATGCACACACACATATATAAACATGCATGCTAATGCATACGCACACACACACATACATGAACCCAAGTATAGACACACACACTAATGTGAAGACAAATACATATGCACATGCATAGGCATTAATACAAACACATATGTATAAGCATATACAAGACACTTATATGTATAGAAACACACACACACAAGCATGCATTTGTGTTTATATATGTAGGCATGTGTGTTGTGTGAGTATATTCATATGGGTTTGTGTGTGTGTGTATATGAATGAGCTTATGTGTTTGAGAGTGTGTGCATAGGTGTGTTGTGTGTGGATACCTATGCATGTGTATATGTGTGTGCATGTCTTTTTGTGCATGTGAGTGAGTGTGCATTTCTGCATGCATGTGTATGTGTTTGTTCATATGCGTGTGTGTGCATATGTCTTTATCTATATGTAACTGCATGGTTGTGTGCCTTCGTATGTGCATATAAGGGCGTGCCCATGTGTGTATGTAAGTAAGCAGGTGTGTGGTTGTATATGCACATTTGCATGTGTGCATGGGTACACACACCTTTGTGTGTGTGTACATGTGTATGTGTGTGCATGGGTTCACATGAGCTTGTGTACATGTGTGTGTGTGTGTGAATGTTTGTGTCTTTGTGTGCATGTCGTGTGTGCATATGCATGGATATATGTGTGTATGCATATTTTCTTGTGCTTGTGCATGCACATATGCTTATGTGTGGGCACGAGTGTGTCTCTGTACACATGTGCATGTTTGCGTATATGAGTGGGTGTGTGAGTATGGTTATGTTTGAGTGTATGTGCATGGATACTAGTGTGTGTGTGCATGAGTGCATATACAGGTGTGCATGTGTTCATGTGTACATGTGAACATTTATGCATGTGATACTTTGTTTCTAGGTTTGCATGTGTATATTATGTGTGTGTGTGTGTGAATGTGCATAAGTGCACATAGGGGTGTGTGTGTGTGTGCATGCATGTGACTACTTATGCAAATGCATCTATTTTTGAGTATGCATTTGAGTGTTTCTACGAGTGGTTATGAGTGTGCATGCGAGCATATATGTGTGCGTGTGTCCATTTTTGCATGCATGTATGTGTGTGAGTATGTTTGTGGGTGTGCACATGCATTTATACATTAATGCATATTTATTTGTGTGAATGTGTCCATTTTTTTGTGTGCACCAATGTGCTTGTGTGAGTGGATGTGTGTGCTCACACATGCACTTTGTGTGCAATCATGTGTGTTGTGGGATTATGTGTGCATATGTGTAAGTTATTGCATGTTTGCAAGTGCATGTGCATGTTTGATCATTATTGTGTCATTCATGTATATGTGTGTGCATATGTGCATGTGCACTTCTGTGTTTGTGTACTTGTGCTTGTGTAAGAATGTTCATGTGTGTGCATGCATGCATGCATGTGTGTAATAGTTGATGCATGTGTATGATGTGGATGTATGCAGATGTGTGTGTCCATGGTTGCATGTGTACATTTGTGTATATGCTATCTACTTTGAGTGCAAGTGAGTATGCATGTGTGTGTTTGAGCATGTATATGCATGAGTTTGTATTTGTATGCATCTGCATGCATGTGTCTATGTGTGTCCATGCATAAGGGGTGTCTGGGTGTGTGTGCATGTACTTGCATGTGTTTTTGTGTGTTTGTGCATGGGGGGTGTCTTGGTGTGCATGTGAATGTACATATAGGTGTTTTTTGTTTGTATGTCACACAAGCACGCACAAGTGGGTGTGTGCACATGTCTGTGTGTTCATTTGTGTGTGTGTGTGTGGTTATGTGCATGCATGTGTGTGTGTACATGGGTGTTTGTACATGTGAGGACATGTCTGTGTATGTCAATGCAAGAGGGTGTTTTTGTCATTATGTGCATGTGGGTGTGTGGGTGCAATTGTGTGTGTTTGTGGCACATGTGCATATGTACATATGTGTGATAGTGCGGGTGTGTCTATCTAGTTGTATGCATGCATGTGTATATGTTTGTTTGTGTCTTCCTTCATAGACAAATGCGTGTGCTTGTGTGTATGTGTGTTTGTATGTGCATGTGTTGGTTTGTGTGTATTTGCACATGTGTGTTCAGGAGTGTGTTGTAAGTGTGTGTGTGTGTGTGTGTGCATGCATTTATTTTCATATGCATGCATGCACATGTGTGTGCATGGGAGTGTGTGTGTACATCTATATGTGTGTGTCTGGGTTTGTGCATTCATGTGTGTATGCAAGCATGGGTGTGCTAGTGTGCACATGTGTGTGCTATCTTATGCATGTGTGTATGTGTCTGCGTGCATATATGTCTACATGTGTTTGTATGTGTGTGTGTAAGTGTATACAAGTGTGTGTGTTCATGCATGTGAATGTATGTGTGTGTTCACTATTATATGTCTTCATGAGTTTGTACACATGAGTGTGTTTGTGTGCATGTGCATGTGTGTGTGCTTATACATGTGTGTGTGCATGTGTGCATGAGTTTGTGTGTAGGCACATGTGTGTGAATATGTGTGAGTGCTTTTATGTGCAAGAATGTGTATGTTTATTTGCATATGTATGTGTGTGCATAGGTATATGTGCACATACATATGTGATTAGGCATTTGAGTATGTGTGTGTGCACACATGCATATGAGTCTATCATTACATGTTTATTTTTTTAATTGTGTGCCTGCATGTGTGTGTGCTTGTGTGTGTTTTGCATGTGTGTTCTTGCACATATTCGTGAGTTCCATAGTGTGTGTGTGTGTGTGTTTATGTTTTGGCTTGTGTTTTCGTTAGTGCACATGTGTTTTCTTATGTGCTTATGAGTGTGTGTATATCTGTGTGCATATGCATGTGTCCATGTGGGCATCTTGTCTTTTGCATTTATGTAAATTTGTGTGCATAATTGTGTATTTTTGTGAGGGCATGTATATGGGTGTCAATGTGCATGTGCATGTGCATCTACATACATTTGTGTGTGCATTCGCATGCACATGCTCACATGTGTTTATAGGTGCATTTGTTGGGGTGTATTCTTGTGTGTGGCTGTGTGTAGGTTTTTGTGTTTGTGTACATGTGTGTGTGAGTGTTTATGCATGTGGGCACATGTGCGTGTGTGGGTGGGCATGTGTATAGGTATGCATTTGTGTTATTTTATGTGTGTGCCTGTCTGCATGTGCATTTAGACATGTCCATGTGTGTCATATGCATGTGTCTGCATGTATATGTGCGTTTGTTTGCATGCATGCTTGTGTGAGTGTTTTTGTGTGTGTGTGCGTGTGTTTACAATTATGTGTGTCTATTTGAGAATTAGAGCATGTGTGTGTGTTTATGCACAAACCTTGAGTGTGTGTTCATGTGTGTCCATTTTTTTGTACGTGTGTGCATGTGTGTGTGTTTGTGTGCTTATGAGTGTGCATGTGTGTACATCTGCATGTTTATGTGTGTGTGAGTTTATGTGCATGTGAGTGATTGTGTGTGTGTGAGTATGCTTATGCAAGGATGTTGGTGCATGTGTGTGTGTGTGCATATTTGTTTGTATGTGTGCATGTGTGATTCTCTATGTGTATATGTGTATGTGTGCATATTGGTAATTGTTCATGTGTGTATGTGCATGCACTTGTGTGTATGTAAATTTTTGTGTGAGCATGCATGCATGTATATGTGTGTGTGTGGGTGTGTGTTTGTGTTTGTGTGGTTATTCATGTATAAATGCATGCGATTGTGTGTGTGTTTGTGTAAGTGCATGTCTATGTATACCTAGGTGTGTATGTGCATGTGTTTGTGCCTTTTTACGTTCATGTGTGTGTTTGCATACATATGGGTGTGTGTATATATAGATGTGCTTGTGTGTGTGTGCACACAAGTGTTTAAGTTTATGTGCATATGTGTGTATGTTTATGTGAATATAAGTGTGCATGGAGGTTCTTGTGTTTATGGATGTGCATGCATGTGTGCTTGAGTGTGTGCATGAGCAAGGGTATGCATGCACATACAGGTTATCCACACATGCATGTGATCATATTTGTTTACATATGTGTGCATGCATGTATGCATTTTTGTATGCATTTACACATTTGTGTTTGTGCATGTGTGTATGTGTGTAAGTGTGTATGCATCGTTGTGCATTGGTGTGTGGGTGTATGTGTGTGTGTTAGCACTAGTGCATGAGTGTTGGTTTGTGTGCACATGCTTATGTGTTTTGACATGCATGTGTGCACATACAAGTAGGCATGTGCATGAGTGTGTGTATGTGTGTATCCAATTGTGTGTCCTAATGTTCATATGTGTGCATGTAATTCTAATGTGTGTGTGTGTGTGCGTGTTTGTGCATGTTTGTGCTTTCGTATGTGTGTGCTCACATGTGTGTGTATTTTTGTGTGTTCATGTGTGTACTTGTGCATGTGTGTGTGCATGTGTGAGAGCTTGTGTGTGTTGGCATGTGTGTTTGCCAGTATAACTGCATATGTTTGTATGAATGTGCATGCATGCACATTTGCATGTATTTGCACAATTGTCCAATTATGTATGTGTGTGTATTTTTTTTGTACTTGTGTGTGTTATGTGTATGCTTGTATATGTATGTGTGTATGTGTGTGCATGCGTGTTTGTGTGGTTGTGTGTGTGTGTATTTGTGTGCTTGTGTGTGCATCTGTTTGTGTGCATGTGTGTGTTTGTGCATGTTTTTTTAGCTTATGTGCACAAGTGCATGTGTGGAAGTGTGTTTGCATATATATATGAATCAGTGTGTGTGTTTGTACACTTGTGTGTATATGTTTGCATATGTATGCATGTGCATGTGTATGCTTGTGAACATTTATGTATGTGTGTGAGTGTGCACTTGGGTGTGTGCATTGGCTTATGTGTTTATATGTTCATGCATATGAGTATGTGTGTGTGTTCATGTCCATGTGTGTATGTATTTGTGTGTGCATGTACAAGCATTTGTATGTTTGTGCTATTTGTGTCCAAGTTCATGTATGTGTTCATGCGCATGTATGTAGATATATTTGTATGTGCATGTGTCTATGTATATAAGAAAGATTGTTTGTGTGTGTGTGTGTGCATGTGTGTAGCTTGTGTGTGTATGTGTGTGGGTGCATGTGTGTTTCTGTGAGTGACTATTCATGTGTAAGTGTGTGCATGTATGCGTATGTGTGTGGGCTTGTGTGTGCATGTGTGTGTGTTGTTGTGTTTATGTGCCTTGCTTGTTCTTGTATGTGTCTGCATGCATATGAATGTTTATGCATGTGTAGCAGCATGAGTCTACATGACTATACAAGTGTGAGTATGTGCTAGCGTGTAATCATTTGTTCGTGTGTGTGTGTGTATGCTTGAATGTCTATTTATGTGTATTTAATTGCATGTGTGTGTGTGCATGTGTGCCGATGTATGTCAATGTGTGTGTGACCTTATGCATCTGCATCTCTGTGTGAAAGCATGCTTGTGTGTGTGCATGTGCCTGCATTTGTATGTGCTTGCGTGTGTGCATGTGCATGCATTTGTGTGTGTGCATGGAGCATGTGTGTGCATGCGTGTGTGTGCATATGTGTGGTTGTGTACATTTGTGTGTTGGTGCATGCATGCATGTGTGAGTGTGCATGCATGGCTATCTGGTTGTATGTTGTGTGTGGGTGCATGTGCATGTTCACATGTGCTTGTGTATGTGTGTGTGTGCACGTGTGTGCATGCATTTGTATTTTGTGTTTTGTGCATATGTGCATCCATGCATGTGCACATGCGTGTATGTGTGTGTGTATGCACGTGTGCTATTTGTTTGGAGACGTGTGTGAATGTATGTGTGAGCATGTTGAAGTGAGGTTTAGCAAAGGGGGAGGTGAATTGCTAGAAATAAAATTTTACTTTCTTACAAAACATTTTAGAAAAATATTTAAAATAATTTTTAATATGGGTTAAAAAATATAAAGTTAATTTTCGACAAATCTTAATTTTTTTTAAAACATGTTAAGTTTATAAAAGTTATGTAAGTAAAAAATAATAAACAATTAAAAATATACATGATCAAGTTTTAAGTGGTTTGGCTTGTAAAACAATTCTACATCCACCCCCAACAAAAACCAAGCCAAAAGAGAAAATGCAATCCTTTTGCCAAAAAACGGGTAGGCTAATCCCTAACAACTGGAAAACAACAAAGGCAGGCTATAACAACCTTATAATAAAATCAACAAGACAGTCTATAACGACCTTATACAAATGATAATACAAGAAAAATATTGGGTGAGGTGAAATAAAATCCAAATTAATATTAACAGAATCTTATGCTTGTTGAAATGATTAAAGAGGCACAAGTGTTTCAATTAACCCAATTAATAATAAAAAATGGATTAATTAACTAATTTGAGATAGAAAAGAATTTTAATGAGTGAATGATGTAGTAGGGTGTGGAACTAGTGAAATGGGAACTAGTTGCTAATGGCTTGAATATTCTTACATGAAATGTTTTTATCACATAAAAATTTCTTCACTAATTTCAAACAAAAATATCCCTTTTATAAGTTGTATAATGGCTAAAAGTACTTACCAAACACTCAATTTATTCATTACAATTTTCATAATATTTTAATTAAGAAATTAGCAAAAAAAATCTCCAACTGCTAAAATAGCTCTTGCGCAGGAGCCATTTTGTCGAAACGCTTCATGACAATTCATTCACAAAAATTGCACTATTAGACAAATGCAATTGAATCGGTGCCTTTAGAAATATGAAATTGATTTGAATCATATATCTTAATCAAATCTAGGGACATGTAAGGGGATAAAATTTGGGCCGTGTGAGCATGGCTAATATAATTACCACTTTTGAAAATGTGATATAATGGTAATCTTTTGATTGAAATGCAAGATTAAATGATTCACATTACTCCCACAATTCTAGAGTTCATCGTACAAAAAATATTAATGCTTTTAGTCTCACATTGCATGTTTGATTTGTTGTGTTCTCCATGTAACGATTTTTGTAACCTTTATACATCACAAAATAATTGGGTTGGCTACCCCTTGCAAAGTTTAAGAATTAATCACCTGTGTGACCAGCTACATATACTTTATTTGATTTATGGAAGTATGATTAATGAATCAATAAAAAATGCAATGATTTAAGATTGGTTATTGAAAATGTTTGGTGTACCGAACCCTATTTAGAATTAATTACCATTGTACCATAGCGGTTCACTATAATGGCCTGATTGGCTTAAGCCTTAATTGCTTATACGAATGTTATGTTTAAAATTATTTATCAAAGTTGACATCCACAATATTTGATTTTAATTATCAAATTTTAGAAACCGAAACTATTTTTGGCTCAGCACATTTTTATGTAGCTGGTCTACAACTTTATTTTTTTATTCACACAAAAGTAAGAATTTTAAATTAATATTAGTTGTAATCCTATAGGTGTGTGAAGTATTTCTTGGTTGCATGCAATAGTGGTATGTAAGCTTATGATTAAAACAATGTGAAATGTCAACTTGCATATACATATGAGATCTTTTAGCATTTGTAATAAGAAAAACCTATCTATTAATTGGTTTTACATTGGAAATTGAGCAAGTAGAATGCAAAGTCTTAAAATCACTAGATTCCTTAACTAATGATACATGCTCACCTCAATTTTTGCTTTAAATCATCGTTGGCTTTTTTTCATATTCTTTAAATAAATTTTAGTATTTTCTCTAATTTGAACATAATGACTTAGATATTCAATATGTTTTTTAATTTTATTATTTTTTATCAAAATTTTGAACCTTTTTGCAAATATAAAGCAATAGTTTTGCCAATTTTTCTTTGCAGTAATTTACTTCTTCTTTACTTGAGGATGAACTCTCTTACTCTTCTTCTTTGATCAAGATATAAAATAATCCTTCATTATTTTCTTCCTTTTCGCTTTTATTTGTTTCTTTTGAATCAGTAGTAGCTATTTTGAATGCTTTCTTATTCTTATTATTCTCACTTTTCTTCTTAGAATTTTTATTTTTATACTTTCTTTTTATTTAAGAACTTTAGCTAATCTTTTAGAAATTAAAACAATAACATTATCACTAGCTAGTGCCTCTTCTAAAATGCCTTCATCTTCAATGCTATTGATTGTAACTTCTTTGTGTTATTCTTCTCAACTAATTCTTCTTATTTTCTCTTCTATATTTCTAACTCAATTGTCATAAGGTCACCCATCAAGTCATGTAATGTCATCATAGAAATATTATTGGCTATCTTGATAGAATTGGTCAATGGATCATAGTCTTTGGGTAAAATTCTAAGAATTTCCTCACCCATTTATTCATAGAAATTGGCTTTACCAAACTGGCAAGCGCATTGTTAATATTAGTAAACATCATAAACCTATTTTTAATGGAGTAATTTGTAACCATCCTAAATAACTCATAATCATGCATCATTATGTTTATTTTATTTTTCTTAACTAATGAGATTCCTTCATATGTTACCTTTATTTTATCCCAAATTTCATGAGCTTTTTCTAAATTTATAATTCTATTCAATTCATTAAAATTCAATGCACAATGTCATATATTTATAGTCATACTACTTAATTGTAGTTTATATTTTTCACTATTATCTATTTCATAAGAAGTTTTATGTACAAAAGTACCTTTTACATTTTTCTTAATGGAAAAATCAAATGGAACTTACATCAATTCCTACATTTCCTTATCTACTAATTTTGAATGACTGACCATCATAGTTTTCTAGCAAAGATAATAATAGCCAAAAAATAATGGTAGCCTAATTGAAGATGCACCTTCACCTAAACTCACTGAAGCATCATTTCAGACATCATCTTCCATTAGAATATTTTCTCAGAAGAAAGGACCTCACCCTACCAATTGAAGTGAGGTTCAACATAAGATGGGCGGTTTGTTAAGAATAAAATTTTAGTTTCTTGCAAATTATTTCAAGAAAATATTTAAAATAATTTTTAGTAAGGCTTAACAAATATATAAACGTGATTTTTTTTACCAATGTTTAATTTTATTTTAAGATATATTAAGCTTTATAGAAGTAGTGTAAATTAAAAAACAAAAATTTAAAAAAACACATAATCAATTTTTAGGTAATTCAGCTTAGAGAATAAGCTTACGTCCACCACTGATAAAAACTAAGTAAAAGAAACACAATATAAACCTTTGGCCAAATGATTGGTAGGCTAAACTCTAACAAGAAAAAACAATCGAGATAGGCTATAATGACCCTATAATGAAATCAAAATCAACAAGATAAGGTACAATAACCTTACAACAAATGATAATATAAAACACATGAGTATTTTAATTAAATCAATTAAGAATAAATAAATTGATTACTTAATCAATTTAAGATAGAACAAAATTTTATAAAGTGAATGACACAATAGCATACAGAAGCCATGAAATGCAAATAGTTGCTAATGGCTTGAATATTCTTGCAAGAAATTTTTTATCACATTAAAATTCTTCATCTAATTTCGTGTAAAAATCTCCTATTTATTGGCAATTTGTAACGACTAAAACCACTTACCAAACACCAAATTTAGTAATTACAAGTTTTATAGTTTTCATAATATTTCAATTAAGAAATTAATAAAAAAACTCCAACAACTCAAAATAATGTCTATTGTGTAGGAGCAATTCGATCGCAATGCTTTAGGACTATTTGATCATGAAAACTATGTGATTGGACGAATGCAATCAAATCTGAATATTTAAGAATGTAAAATTTATCTAGGTCATCATATCTGATTCTCTTAATTTCTTGGCAAGATTTAACTTTATAAGGGAATGAAATTTCGACTGTGCGATCGAAAAATTATGCAATGGCATGGTTGATACACTTACCACCCTTTTGATTGCAAAATGCAGGATTGGATGGTTCACATTACTCCTACAACTCAATAGTTCGCCATGCAAAAAAGGATTGCATTTTTAGTCCCATATTGTACATTTGTTCTACTATTTTTTGCTTATAAAGCTTTTCATAACCTTTACCCATAACCAAATAACTAGGTTGGCTGCCCCTTGCTAAGTTAAGGAATTAATCACTCGTTCAACTAGTTACATATCCTTTATTTGATTTGCGAAAGTTGGCATGATGATGCAATCCAAAATGCAATATTTTGGGAGTGATTATGGACAATGTTTGGTGTACCAAACCTTATTTAAAGATTAGTTACCACTAAATCGTAGTGGTTCACTGTAGCGACCCAATTAGTTCACATGTTAATTGCATGTATAAATGGTTTAATTTTGTTATTACATTTTTTAACTAATTAATTAATAATATTATTTCTTATAATAGATTAATTAGGGATTTCAAAAATATTGTTAAGATAAAATATTGGTCAAGATAATCAAGGAAGATGAATCAAAACTATTGAAAACCTAAATATTGTTCTAAGGATAATTTGAATTTAATTTATGTGTCTTATAATACCTATTTGAATCAACTTTAACATTTTAATCAAAATAACTATAATTAAATTTGAAATGCATCTATTGGTGTTTACCACTCCAACCAAGATGATATTAAAGGGATTTAACATCTATACATCTTCTTTTAGTTCTCCCATGAACATAAGTATTGACAACTTAAAATCTAAAAATTCATTTAAATAAATTTATCAGAAAATTTTAAGATTTATTGTCATCAAACAAAGTATCATGACTATTGGTCAATAATATAATAATCTCTCACTTTTGATGATAACAAAACCTATAATAAAATTAATAAATATATAATCTATTTACAAAAAAATTTGCAAAATAATTAAAAATAAATTTCTCTTAAATATATGACATGACTAGATTAATGCTCCTCTTTAATTTATGTTAATCCTTTCAATTTATATTCTCTCCTCCTTTTTGTTATCACTTAAAGGCACAAAATCTAAATTTTATAAATTTTTTATAACCTTAGGAGTATTGAATTATCAACGAATTCATCATTTAATAAATTTTTAAAGAAAATATTTTGTTTTAATTATAGCTTTATCCAATGGTCTAGGAGTCAACTCAATCAATTTCATTCAAATTTATTAATTAGTTTTCATAACTATTATCCAAACAAAGTGTAATACTATTGATTTAAGATTTATTACAAAAGATTACTTCTAAAATCAATAAAAGTTTTACATACAACTTGTTCTTTAGGATGATCTTAAATTAGTTTTAAAGTTTTAAGATTTTCTTTGACTATTATTTTTATTTATTTCATTTAAATATTTTAAACTTAGTTTCTCAAATGTTGCTTATTTTTCAAATATGTTTATACTTATTTGTCATTGAAATTTATTTATCAAAGTTTACATGCAAAATATTTTATTGATTATCAATTTTGGGAACCCAAACTACTTTGGGCTCAACACATTTTTGTGTAATTTGTGATTATTTTCTTTTACTATCCCCAAAGAAGTTGAAAATTTTAATTGAATATTAGCTTTAATCCTACATGTGTGTGAACTATGTCTAGGTTGCATGCAATAGTAGCATGTAAGCTTATGATTAAAATCATGTAAAATGTCAATGTGCATATGCATATGCGATCTTCTAGAATTTGCAATAAAAATTGTTTATTATTTGGTATTATATTTGAAATTGAGCAAGTGGAGTGAAAAGATTTAAAATGACTAAATTCTTAACTAATGATGCTTGCTAATTCAATTTTTTTAAAATAATCATTAGCTTTTTTTCATATTCTTTAAATAAATGTTAGCATTTTCTCTAATTTGTTCATAATGACCTAGATTTTCACTATATTCTTCTTTTAAGTTCTTATATTTTTTATTCAAATTTTTAAACTTTTGTTATCATAAAGTTATTTTTTAGCCCATTTTTCCTTGGAGTAATTTACCTTTACTTTTTTGAGGATGCACTCTCTTCTTCCTTTTCTTTTCTAGCCATCATACAAAATAGTTCTTCATTGTTTTCTTCCTCTTATCTCTTTAGTGGTTTCTTCTAAATCACTCCAAGTGACTTTCAATATCTTTTTCTTGTTATTATTCTTAGTTTTCTCCCTAGACTTTTTATTTCTTTACCTTCTTACAAAAGTAAGAACTTTAGATAATCCTTTAGAAATTATACCATCATCATCAGTTGATGCCTCTTCTGAAATGCATTTGTCCATCACTAATGCTATTGATTATTCCTTTTTTCTATTTTTCTTCACAACTAATTCTTCTCCTCCTTTTTTGCTCTCTATTTCTTATTCATTTGTCAGAAGCTCTCCTATCAAGTCATCTAATGTCATTGTAGAAATAATTTTGGCTGTCTTGATGGTGATGATCAATGGATCATATATCTTGGGTAAAATTCTAAATTTTTTTCCACTATTCATTCATAAAAATTGTTTTTTTCTAAACTAGTAGGTGCATTAATAATATTAGTAAATCTTTTAAACACTTTTTTAAAGGATTCATTTGTGAGCATATTAATAACTAAATGTTATGTATCTTCTAATTCATTTTATTTTTTTAAACTAAAGAATTTCCTTCCTATGTTACCTCTAATTTATGCTAAATTTCATAAGCCTTTTTTAAATTTATAATTTTATTAAATTGGTTAGCATTCAATACACAAAGTAAAAAATTTATAGCCCTATAATTTAATTACATTTTATATTTTTCAATATTATCCACTTCATAAGAAGCTTTAGGGTACAAAAGTACCTTGTGCATTTTTCATAGTGAAAAAATCAAATGGAATTTATATCAATTCTCACATGTCTCTATCAACTGATTTTTAGTGACCAACCATCTTAGTTTTCCAATAAAGATAATAATCTATAAAAATAGTTGTGGCCTAATTAAAGATGCACCTTCACCTAAACTCAGTAAAGCATCAATTTGATCCATGGATCTTCCATAAGAATTTCTTCTCAAAAGAAAGGGACTTCACTATAATACAAATTGAAGTGAATTTTGGAAAGGAGGGGGAGGGAGGGGGTTAGTTGCTCAAAATAAATTTAAATTTCTTACAAAATATTTCAAGATATTTAAGATAAATTTTAATAAGGTTTAACAAAAATATAAAAGTGATTTTCAAAAAATTTAATTTTATTTTAAAACATATTAAGTTTTATAAAAGTGTGAAGTAGAAAATCAACAATAATTGTAAATGTATATGACTAATTTTTAAGTAGATTAGCTTATAAAACAAGCCCGCGTTTACCCTTGACAAAACCTAACAAGAAACAAAGATATTATAAGCCTTTTTGCCAAATTATGGATAGACTAAACCCTCATAATAAACAAACAATAGAGACAAGCCATAACGGTCTTATAATGAAATCAATAAGATGTCAACAATAGCCTTACAATAGATGACAATAAATGAAAAATATTTAGTGACATAAAATAAAAATTAATAGCAAAATCTTATGCTTGATGATATAATTAAAGAGACAAAAGTATTTTAATTAAATAAATGAAGAATAAAGAAATTAAATACTTTATTGATTTGAGAAAAAAAGAATTTCAACAAGTGAATGACAAATAAGTGTGTAAAAGTGAAAAAAACGGAATAGGCTGCCACCAACTTAAATATTCTTGTTTGAATTTTTTATCACATAAAACTTTCTTTATGTAATTTCATACAAAAATTTATTATTTATAAGAAATTTGTAATGGCTAACATCACTTACCAAACATCCAATTTAGTCCTTAAACTTTTTGTAGCTTTTGTAATATTTTAATTAGTATATTAATAAAAAAATATCCAACAGCTCAAAATGATGGCTAAATATCCATTATGTAAGAGGTCTTTAATCACAAAACCGGAACAATCAGACTGATGATAATCAAATCCATGTCTTCAGAAAAGTGAAATTGATCTTGATCATTAGATCTAAATCATAATTTCATATTAAGATTTTAACTTTTCGAGTAGATAAAATTTCGATTGTGTCCTCGCAAAATTGCACGATCAGATGACTGATAGAATTACCACCTTTGAAAATGGTGATAGAACGACGATCTTTCAATCACGAAATGCATGATCGGATGATTCACATTACTTCCATAATTTGGGAGTTCATCGTGCAAAGATGTTTGTGCTTTTAGTCCTACACTGCATCTTTGTTCTACTATTTTCCCCTTATAAAGACTTTTATAACCTTTATATATAGTCGAATAACTAGGTTGGCTACACCTTGCTAAGTTCAGGAATTAATCACTTGTGTAACATGCCACATATACCTTATTTGATTTACGAAAGTGGGATTGATGAACCGATCCAGGATACAATATTTTAGTATTGATAATGTAAAAATTTGGTGTATCGAACCTTATTCAAAATTAGTTACCACTAAACTGTAGTGGTTCACTATAACAACCCAATTGGTTCAAGAATTAATTTCTTTTCTGAATGTGTTATATTTTTTATTAAATTTTATGCTAATTAATTAATATTATTAACACACTTTTTTTGCAATAGTTTAACTAATGATTTCAAAAATATTATTAAGATAAAATGATGGTCGACAAAATGAAAGAGGATGGTCAAAAAATATTGAAAACCTAAATATTATTCTAAGATTAATTTGAATTTAATTTATGTTCTTTATAATAAAAATTTTGATCAAATCAATATTCTATTCAAACTAAAATTAAAATACTTAAAAAAAAATTAAAAATAAATCTTGTAATAGTTTACTACTCTAACCAAAATGATATATACAGGATTTAATATTTGTGCTTCTTCTTCTTTTAGTTCTATCATGAATATGAGTACCATCTACCTAAAAGCTAAAACTTAGACAAATTTACTAGAAATGTTAGGCATTGTAATCTTCAAAATAAACATCTTAACTAAGGGTTAATAATATAACACTTGTGGGCCTATGTGCTTCCTTTTGTATTTATGTATGAGTGTGTGTGGATATGCATGACATTTTAATTCCTATGTGTGTAGATATGCATTTGTGCTTGTGTATACATGTTTATGTGTTATTATATGTGTGATTGTGTACATGATTGCATGCATTTTCATGTGTGCATGCATGTGTATGTGTGTGTCTCTCTCTGTATGTGGGCTTGAGTGTGTGTGCATGCATGTGCAATCACGTGTGTGTCTATGTAAGGGTGTGTGTATCAGCATATTTGTTTGCATATGCACATAAGTATATGTGTGTGTGGATGTATCTAGGTTTTTGTTCATCTACATGTGTGTGTGTGCATGATTTGTATTTGTGTGAATGTGAGTGTATGTGTGCGCCTCTTCGATTATGCATGTGTCTACATTTGAGTGAGAGTACTTTGTTGTGTGCATGTGTGTGAGCATGTGTTTTCTTATGTGTGCATGCATATGGATGTGTGTGCATGTGTGAGTGTAAACATGCTTTTTTGTGCTCATCTGTGTGTGCATGTATGTGTTTGCATGTGCATATATATATATGTGTGTGTGTGTGCTTGCATGTGAGTTCGTCTGTGAATATGTTTTTGTGTATGCATACATTTATGTGGTGGGTTTGTATATATGTTTCTGTGCATCTACGTATATGTGTGTAGGTGCATCTCCTCATGTGCACATGTGTGTGTGTGTGTGTTCATTTATATAGGTTAATATGAGTGCTTGTGTACATCCAAATGTATGTGTACACAAGCACCTATGTGTGTGTGTTCACATCTGTGTTTGGTATGCAGGATGCATATGTGTATTTATGCATGCATGCTTACATGTGTGTGCGTGTGTCTGTAGGTGTGTGTTTGTGTGTGATTACGTGCACATTTGTGTTAGCATTTGTCAGTGCTTATGTGCATATTTTTGTGTGCATACATACATGGAAGTGTGTGTGCACATGTGTAAGTGTGCTTATGTGCATTTGTGATGGTGTGTGTGTTCGTGTAGACATGTGTGTGTGCATGCTTGTGTGTGTGCATACTTGTATGCATATATATGAGTATGTGCATTACTTGTGTGTGTGTGCACATACCTGTATGCATATATGTGTGCATGTGCATTGCTTGTATGTTTGTCTATGCACATGCACATGTGTGTAAGTGGATGTGTGTTTTTTGCATGTGTGCACATGTGTGGTTCTGTGCATATGAATGTGAGTGAGTGTGTGTGCAAATATGAGCGTATGATTGTGCATGTGTTTGTGTGCATGTGCATGTATGTGTGTGCATGAGAACATGTGTGAACATTAGTGTGTGTGTTCACCTTTTTTTAATTTACTTGTACATGTATATATGCATGTGTGTGTGTGTGCATGTAGAATGTTTATATGCCTACATGTGTGTCTATAGACAAGTGTGCATGTTTGCATATGTGCATGTGGTTGTGTGTTTGTATGTATGGATTTATATGTTTATGAATTTTTGTGTGTCTATGTGTAATCATTTGTTCGTTTGTGCATTCATGTGTGTGCATGGGTATTTGTATGCATGTCTTCATGTCTTTATGGGTGTGTGTGTGTCTGTGTGCATGTGTGTACATGTGTGTGTGCACTTGTGCATTCATGCATCCTTATGTGTATCTCTATGTGTTTATGCTTGTGTATGTTCATATAATTGTGTCTTTATGTGTACATATTTGTGTGTGTGTGTGCATATGTGTGTGTTCATTTACACATGTGTGTGTGCATATACATGCAAGCATCTTAGTGTATGTGCATGTGTGTTTTCATATGCTTGTGTGTATGAGTGTGTGTTCTTTTGCATGTGTATTTATATGTTTGTGCATGTGTGTGAGCATGTGTGAATATGGGTGTGATTATGTGTGTATATTCTTTTTTGTTGGCATGTGTTCATGTACTATTACATTTGCGTGCATGCATATGTTTGTGTGCATGTGAATGTGTGTGTTTGTGCATGTGGGTGTGCATCCAAGTGCATTTGTGTGTGAGTGTCTATGTGTACTTATGCATGTGCTTGTCAGTGTGTGAGTGCATGTGTGGGTGTATTTTCTTGGGAATGCATGCATGTTTGTGTGTGCACATGTGTTTTGTGTGTGTTCACATGTAGGTGTGTGCACACATGATTTTATGCATGTATGATTATTAACATGTTTGTGCTTATTCATGTGAGTACATGTGGCCTGCCTATGTGGATGTGTGTGTGTGAGCATGTGTTTGTGCGCATAGGTGCACATGTTCTCTTGTTTAGCTATGTGTGCATATGTATGTGTGTCAATGCATGCATGTATGCATGGGTGTTGATGTGTGTGTCTTTGTGCGTGTTCATCTTTTTGTGTATATGTATGTATGTGCATATGTGTTTGTCTTTGAGCATATGTTTGTGTGTATCTGTGTGTTGGGATAGGTGGGAGTGTGTGTGTGTCCATATGTGGGAGTGTGTTTGCATGTGCATATACATGTGTGTGTGTGTGTGTGCGTGTGTTAATGTGCATGTGTGTGTATGTTATTTGTTTGTATTTTTGTGTGTACAATTGCATGTGTTTATGTGCCTGTACATGTGTGTGTGAGTGCATGGGTGCATGTGCATGTGTGTATTCATGTGTTTGTATGTGTGTGTGTGAGTGTATGTTTGTGTGCATACATGTATGTGCATGTGTGTGTGTACACATGTGTGTGCATGTATGGGCATGAATAATTGTAGCCTTGTGCCTAGGAGTGTCGTCATGTGTGTTTGTGTGTGCATGTGCTTGTGTGTGCATGTGCTTGTGTGTGTATGTAGTTGTTTGTATGCATATGTTTATGTTGATGTGTGCATATATGTGCACATGTCTGTGTGTGTGTATGTGTGAGTACATGTGCACATGTATATGTTTTTGTATGCACCAGTGTGTTTGGGTGCATTTGTTTGTGGGTGTGAGAGTGTACACACATGTATGTATTTGTGTGTGTGTGTGCTTAGTAGTGTGTTCGAATGCATGTGTGTGTATGGATGTGTAAATGTGTGTTTGTGCATTATGGTTATTTGCATGTGCATGTATGTGTGCTTATGTGTGAGTTTGAATATATGTTTGTTTGAGTGCATGTGCATGTACGTATGTGTCTATGTGTGTGTTCTTATTTGTGTATGTGTGTGTCTACTTGTGTGTGACTATGTGAATGCTTATGCTTATGTATGTTTTGGTGCACATGTCAGTGTGCTTGTGTGTGTGCATCTATGAGTACGCTTGTGTTGTGTGCATGCATGTGCATGTGCATGCGTGTGCATGTGCATTTACATATGTGTGTGACTGCATATGTCTCCATGGGTGTGCATGTCTGTAAAAGAGTGTGTGCATGCGTACATGTTTATGTGCATGTCTAGGCGTGTGTGTGTATGTCCATAAATGATTGCATTTGTTAATTTGTGCGTGTGTATAGAAGTGTGTGTGTGTGGGGGGGTGTGTTTGTGTGGGTATGTTTGTTTATGTTTGTGTGTGCATGTGTATATATGTGTGCTTATCTATGTGTAGGTGCATGCATGTGTGCTTATGTGCATGCATTCATGTGCATGGTGTGGTTATGTGTATGTGTTAATATGCATGTGTGCATGTGTGTATTTTTTTGTGCCTTAGTGTGCATATCAGTTGGTGTCAGTGTGCATATGTGTGTGTTGTGCATACATAAGTGTAGGTGTATGGGTAATTATTGGTGTTTGTGTGTGTGGGTGCAAGTGCATACGTGTGTGTGCAACTATGTATATTTGCATGTTTGTATGTGTGTGTGAGTATCTATGCATGCATGTTCCTATGCATTTGTGTGAGTGTTTGTGTATGCATGCAAGCATGCATGTGTATGTGTGGGTGCATGTGTGGGCATGTGCATGCATGTGTATGTATGGTTGTGTGCATAAGTGTGTAAATGTGTATGCGTTTACACCTATTATATGTGTATATATGTGTGCGTGTGTCTGTCTGTATATGTGGGATTGGGTGTGTGCATATATTTATATTTGTTGTTGTTGTGTGTGTGCATATGTTTATGTCTGTTCATGTGTGTGTCTTCATTCATGCCTTTGTGTGTCTATGTGTGTGTGAGGGTGTGTTTATTGGTGTGTGCATGTGTGTTCATGTGTGTACAAGTGCACATGTGTGTGTGTATGTGTACACATTTCTGAGTACATCCTTGTTTGTGTTTGTGTTCGTGTGTATAAGTGTGAGTGTGTTTAGCTATAAGTGCTTGCATGTTTGTGTGTACATGTGTGTGTACGTGCATGTGTGTGCATGCATTCATGTGTGTATGTGTTTGCTTGAGCATGTGTTTAAGCATTTTTGTCTACATAAACACACATGGTATGTGTTTGTGCATGAGTGAGTATTTTTGCCTGTGTGTGTGTGTGCATATATTTATTTGTTTATGTACATGTGTGTGCTTATGTGTGTGTGCATGTGTTTGTATGCATACAGATGTGTGTGCATGCACAATTCTATGAATGTGTGTGTAGAATTGTGCGTGTCTACATGTGTGCATGCATACTAGAGTGTGTGAATGTGTGTATGTGTGCATGTCTAGTTGTTGGTGTGTGTGCCTTCATGTGCAAGGATTGTGTGTGCTTTTATGTATGTGTGTGTGTGATCATGTATTTGTTTATTTATGTGCTTTTATGAATGTGTTTATGTGTGCATGCATGTATGTGTGTGAGTTTACATACATGTTTGTGTGTGTATGCATGTGTGTGTGTTTGCATTACTAGATGTGGTTTTGTGTGTGCATGTGCATGTGTGTGATGTATTCATGTGTATGTGAGTGCGAATGTGTATGTGCAAATATGCAAGGTACATGTCTATCTAAATGTGCGTGTGTGTATACAATATGAGTGTGTGTATGCATGCATGTGTGTATTTGTATGTTTGTGTTTGTGCATGTATGTGTGTTTATGCACATTAGTCTATGAGTGTCTGTATGCTTGCAAATGTGGGTGTGTGTATGTATGTGTGTCTTTGTGTACAAGCAGAAGTGTGTGTTTATGCGTGCATGCATGCACATGGATGTTTTTATGAACATGCATGCATGCGTTGTGATTGTGTGCATGAATGTGCATATGTGCATGTGGATGCAAGTTTGGGTGCATTTATCTGTTTGTGTGCATCTGCATGTGTGCATATGTGTGTGTGTGTGTATGCATGTGCGCATGCAAGTGTGTGTGCATGCATTTATGTGTGTGAGTATGCATTTGTGTGCATTCGTGTCAACATATGTGCATGTCATTGTCCATGTGTGTGTGTGTATGCATGTGCATTTGTGTGAACATGTCTATTAGCTTGTGCATGTGTGTGCTTGTTCTTGTACATGTGTGTTTGTATGACTTTGCATGTGTTTACGTGGGTGCATGCATCTGTGGTTTGGCATGTGTGCACATATGAGTGTATGTGGGTGTGTCTATGAATGGGCATGTACACATGTGACTATGCAGAGGAATGTGTTTTTGTGTGTGAGTGTATGTGTGTAGGTGTGTGCATGTGCACATGTATGTGAATGTTTCTATGTATGTGTACATGAGTGTAGTTGAGTCTATGAATTTGTATGTTTGTATTTGTGTTCTTGTGCACGAGTGTGTGTGTTTTGCTGGATATGTATTCACAAGTGTGCATGTCTATTTACGTGTGTGTGGGCATGTGGATGTGTGTGTGTACATGTGTGTCTTTATATTTGTCTGCATTTATGTTTGCACATATATGTGTGCATGTGTGTGTGTATGTGTGCATTTGTGTGTGCATGTGTGAGTGTGTGTGTGTGTATGATCATGTGTGTAGCATACAAGTGTGTTTGTAAATATGGTTATGTGTTTTCATGTGTATGTCTGGGTGTGCATGTATATGTGTATCTATGCTCACTTTTGTTCTTGTGTGTGTGTGGTAGGAGTGTATGCATGGTTTTGTGTTGCGGATGTGTGTAAGAATGTGTGTGTGTGTGCCTGAGTGTGTTTGTGTGTGCATGTGTGTGTTTAGACTCATGTGCTTGTGTATATGCATGTCTATGAGCATGTGTGTGTATGATGTGTGTCTACATGTGTGTGTGTGTGTGTGCATGTATTTGTGTAAGTACATCTATGTGTGTATATGCATAGATGTTGGTGTAAGTGTGTGCATATGAATGTGTGTGTACGAGTGTAAATGTGTTCTTGTGCTTACATGCATACATGTGCATGTTTATATGTATGCGTGTGTGATTGCATGCATTTATGTATGTGTGTACATATGTTTGTGTGTGTGTCTGCATGTATGTGTTGCGGGTATGTGTGCATAAATATGTTTCTGTGCATGCTTGCATGTATGTATGTGTGTGTGAAAGCTTGCATGTGTGTGCTTGTCTTTTTGTGCATGACTATTCATGTGTGTGCGCATACGTGTGTGTATGCATGCATCTGCACGTGCACAAGCATGCATGAACATGTGTGTGTTTGTTTGTGTCTATATGTGCATGCAATTGTGTGTATGTGTGTGTGAGAGGGTGTGCTTGTATGTGTGCAGGCATGTCTATTTCCTTGTGTGCACATGTATGCATGCATGTATGTGTCCATGTGTGCACATGTATGCATGCATCTTTTTAGTGTATGTATGTGTGCATTTGCATGTGCTTTGTGCATGTATGTGTATGCAAGCATAGGTGTGTGTGTGTGTGTGCATGTGTGTATGTGTATGCATGAGCATGTGTTTGAGCATATGTACATGCATGTATGCATTTGCATAAGTATGTGTGTATTTTTGTAAGTATTTTTCATGTGTGTACATGTAAGTGTATTTGCTTATGTGTGTGTGCATGTGTTTGTGCATATGTTTGTGTGTGCATGTATGTTTGTGTGCATATAGAAGTGTGTTTATGCATGCATGCTTGTGTGAATGTGTGCGTGTAAGAGCATGCATGTATGCTTGTGTGTATGCATGCGAGTGTGTGTTTGACTGGTTGTGGGTGTGTGCACATGCATATGTGTGCATTATGTGTGTGTGATCACATGCATGCGTGCACCTATGCATGTGCTTTTGTGTGCTTGTGTGTGTATGTGCATGCATGCATGTGTGCAGTTGTGTGTGCATGAGTGTGAGTGACAACATTTGTTTTTGTGTGTGCCCATGCATGTATGTATATTTATGTTTGCATGTGTGCATGCATTTGCATGTGTGTGTTTATTTGTGTATGTGTGTCTACACATGCATCTATAGGTGTATGTGTGCATGCATGTGTGGGTGCATGTGTGTATGTATATGTGTATATGTGTGCAAGTGCACCTCTTTGTGTGTGTAATTGTGCATGTGCACATGCTGATGTGTATGTGTGTGTGTACCAAGAAAATGTGGGTGTTTTTGTATGCACGTGCCTGTGTGCATGCATGTGTGCATACAAGTGTATGTTTGTGAACTTATGCATGTGATTGTGTGTGTGTGCTGTATGTGTGTGTTCATATGTTTACACATGCATCTATATGGGTACGTGCATGTGTGTGGGACTTGTGTGGTTGGGCACATGTGCATCTTAGTGTACATTTATTCATGGGCATGTGTATTTCTGTGATTATGCAAGAGCATGTGTGTGCATGCATGCATACGTGTGTGTGAGTGTGCATGTTTTTGAGCTTATGTTCGTGTGTATGTGGGTGCATTTATGTGTATCTGCATATGCACGCGCGTGTTCATGCGCATTTATGTGTGCATGTATATGAGTGTGCATTGGTATGCATGTGCACATGTGTGTTTGTATGTTTGTCTTTGTGTCTGTGTTTGTGTATGTGTGTGTGTCTTTGAATGTTTGTGTATCTATGTATGTGCACATATGTGTGTACATGTGTGTATGTGTGTACATGTATATGAGTATGCATTTGTATATATGTGTGTGTGATTGCATGTTTAAGCATTCATGAGTGTCTACATGTATGAGTGTGTGTGAGAGTGTCTATGTGTGTGTTTAAATGTTTGTGTGTGTATGTTTGCACATGCGTATTCTTACATGTGTTCTTGGAAGCATGTGCATGTTCATGTTGTGTGTGTGCCAACATGGTAGTGTGTGTCTACTTATGTGTGGACATTTGTGTGTGTACATATGTGTGCATGTACACGTGTATATGTGTGTGTGCAAGTGTGCATGTGTTTCTAGATAACTGTGTGTATGAGTGTACGTGTACATGAACTTATGTGTGTGTGTGTTCATGCATGAGTGGGTAGGTGTGTATGCATGTATGTGTGTGTATAAGCATGCATGTGTGATTCTACTTGCAACTGTGCACATGAACATATGCTTGTGCATGCATATGGGTGTGTATATTTGTTTGTGTGCATGTGCATATGTGTGTCTATCTGTATGTGTGTGTGGTTGTTTATGCATGTAGGTTCGTGTGCACACATGCATGTCTACATGTGTTTGCTTGCATGTGTGTATGTGTGTGTGCATACATGTGTGCATGCATGAGATTCGATCAGTGTGTGTGTGCATATGCATACGGTAGTGCATGTGATAGTGCATTTGTATGCCTGTGCTTGTTTGTTCGTTTACTTATGCTCACACAAGCTTGGGTGTGTGCATGTATGAGCTTCTGTTTGCATTCGTGCATGTGTAGTTGTGCGTGTGTGTGTGAGTATGCATGTGTGCCTCTATGTATAGGCTTGTGTGTGTGATTATACATGGATGCATGTATGCATGGATGGGTCCATGCACATTTGTGTGTCAATGTCTGTGTGTATGTGTTCATGTCTACATGTGTGTGCACATTTATGGTGATTTGTGCATGCATGTGTGTGCATGTGTAAGTGCAGATGCATTTATGTGCACTGATATGTGTACGTGTTTGTGTGCCAAATGCGAGTATGCACGCATTTTGTGTGTGCATGTGTGTTCATTTGTATGCATGTGTATTCACTTGTGTTCATGTGTGTTTGTGTGTGCATGTGGTCTCTATATGTGTATGCATCTATGTATATATGCTCACATGTGTGTGTGTACACAATTGTGTGTATGTGTGTGTGGGTCCATTCATGTCGGTGTGTATTATGTGTGTGTGGATTCATATATGCATACAGGTGTGTCTTCAGGTATGGACAAGTGTGTGTGTGTCTATTTGTAGTTTTAGATGTGCATGTGTATCCATGCAAAATAGTGTTCTTGTATATGTGGCGGTGGGTGGATGCCTACTTGTGCACATTTTGTGCTTGTACACAAGCATGCATGTGCATGTGTGTCTATGTGTGCATGTACATGCAATAATGTTTGTATGTGTACACATGGGGGTATTTGTTTTTATTTGTGTGCTATATTTGCTTCTATGCAAACTTATGAGAATTCTTCCTGTAATCCCACTATTGACAAAATGTGTGTGCACATCTTTTTAAATGTGTATGTATGTGTGTGCAAGTATGTGTATACATCTATGTGCATGTGTGTGCATATGTGCGCTTGTGTGTGTCTGAGTGCATCTGTGCATGTGTTCATGTTGGATCACATGTGTGCATTTTCTAATGCGTGTGTCTAAGTGTTTGTGTGTGTATGTGTGTGTCTACGTGCATGAGTGTGTGTGCGTGTGTATGTGTGTGAGTATGTGTGCATGCATGTGAGTGTGTGTAGGTGTACTTGTGTTTACATGTGCACTTATAAGCATGTTTCAATGTGTTTGTGTGCATATGTTTGTGTGTATATGTTTGTATGTATTTATGAGTGTACATGTGTGGGTGTGGGTGTTTTTGTTCATGTGTGTGTGCATGTGGGTGTGGTTGTGTATGTGTGTATGTGTATGCATGTGTGTGGTTGGGTATCGATATGTGTTTGCATGTGTATTACATGCATATGGATGTGTGCCAATATATGCATGTGTGCTAATAGATGCATGTATGTGTGTGTGTGAGGAGGGTGTGTATGTATGTGTGTGTGTTTGTCTATACTTGTGAATGTTTTTTTATGTGTTCACATGTTTATGTTTATTTGTGCCTTTGGGCATATGTGAATCCACATGCATGCATGTGTTCATGTGTCGATATTAGTATCTTTTTTTTTTGTATGAAAGAATGTGTGTGTGTAAAAAAAAAAAAAAAAAAAAAAAAAAAAAAAAAAAAGAATGTGTGTGTGTACACAGACATGCATGTGCATGTTTGTGTTTTGTACATGCATGTATGAGTGCATGTGGTTATTGATATGTGTGTGTGCATACATAACCATGTGTGTTTGTTAGTGTGTGTTGTACTTGTGTGTGTTTCATGTCTTTATGTGTGCCTATGCTTGAGTGTAATTATAAGTGAAAGTGTGAGTGTGTGTGTGTGTACATGCATGTGTGTGGATCACTGTACTTGTGTGGGTATGTGTGTTTGTGTGTATACATGCATCTTTATGTGTGGGTACAAGTGTGTATGTGTTTGTGCTTGTGGATTTATATGCACATGCATTCACATGCACATATGCATGTGTGATTCAATATGTCTGTGCCAATGCATTTTTGTGTTTGTGTGTACGTTTGTGTGCATGTGCTTTTGTGTCTACATGTTTGTATTTGTTTGTGCATGCGTGTGAGTGTACCCATGTGTCTGAACTTGTGTGTAAATGTCAAGCCCTCACTTAAACCAGTACCTCTACATAAAAAAATTTCCATAAGAGTGAGGACAATGAAGAAAAACTAAGGCGGGGACCCAACGTTGAGACAAACAAACTAAAATAAAGTTCAAAATATATACATAAAGACATGTTTTTTTTTTCAACTTTAATCACACTAAGCTCTCTCCTTTCTCACACATCTCGTGAAAAGGGCTCTCCTGTAACAACATCATTCCCAGTTCTCAGTGCAATGGTTGCACGACCTGTGATGTAAGCACTAATGAGATTTATAAATCTCAGTAGATAAATCCACATAGTTCACCCAATGAAAATACATACAATGAAAAGTGCAGATGAAACATATGTATAAAGCTCAAACCATACTGATGTCATATATAATATCAAATGAAAAACCAAATAAAAATCAAAAGAAATGTCAATTCTTTATAGATGTGTTATAAGTGGGCCCAATTCCCTTTGACACATTATTCTCTGAATCCAATCAAGCAAATGACCTCCAACCGGCATCCAACTAAGCATATAACACTAGACAGATATCTGACCCGAAGATCAATACCCTACGATCCAACACGCTGGGTCTGGTGTAATCATCATGGAGTCATAGCACATAACACTAGGTAAATATCTGATCCAAAGATCGATGCCCTGCAATCCAACACGCTGTGCCTAGTGGTGAAGATAATGTTCTTTGAGAATCTCATTTTTTTTATATTTGTCATTTCCCAAACATCAATCCATGCCATATAAAAAGACCTTTCATGCCATATTGTTTCGTCTCTTTCTTCAGTATATTGTATCATATTATTTCTTTTCTTTTTAGTTGTCATGCAAATGAAATAAACATCAACATATAGAACAACCAAAACACCATGTAACTGAAAGAAAATCATGTAAAGAAAATACATAGTATTGTGCTACATCACAGGGTTAGGAATTTTATTTACTTGGATTTACTGTACCAAATTTTTCTTGCCCACTTCTAATTCTTTTTGATGTCTTACCTACAAGCCCCGATGTCCTACAAGCCCGTAAAATACAAAAATATTTAATTTAAATATGCTTATAAGGCAAAATTACGTTTTTAAAAGTTATTCTCAAATGGCTAAAATTCTGCTTTCTAAAAGCTTGCCCAAACAGTCAAAAATCCCAAACATCCAAAAATCCCGCTTTATTAAAGCTGTCCCAAACAAGCTTTTCAAAAATCCCAAAAATACTCATTGTTTTTTTTAAGGTCTTTCGTCGGTGCTAGACTGCTTGCCCCCCGTGCGACCCGGTCGAGGCCCGACGCTGGACCACCCACACCGGTTCAGCAACATGAACCGGTTCAATTCTTTCTCTCTCCCCCATGCATTCGACGAAACCAAAACATTTTGCCAATGAAATTCGAGACCTTCGCCATCTTTGGCCGGCCAAATCAACCCGTCTCGATCTCCGTCGCTCACAGAAAATCCCTTACACAATGACGACAAAGAAATTTGCGTTTTCCTTACATTACGGAACCCTCGTCGACCTTCACCGTCGTGTGCTGAAATTCCTCGAAGAGCACAGCGGCTACTGTCGGAATCTCGTCCTTAAGGAAATTCTCATCGTAATCACGTTTGTTGCAGAACCTTGCACTTCGGAGATTAAAAGTCGCATGTAGTCAAAGTTTTCGTTGACCCGATTAGCTTTATAAACACTGCAGAAATGTGTCCCATTCTCGTGAGGCAATTGCCGGGTGGCTCGCTAACTGGCTCTTTTGCATAAAACCCCCTACAAATGCTTTATTTTGCAAATATATATTCTGTCAAATTGAATTTGAACTTAGCCGACATTAAAAAATTACAATTCTATCCTCAACGTTACAAATTTATCACAAATCTTTAAAAATTCATAATTTATTCATTAGAGCTCCAAAAATTAAAAATTAAACATGTTGGATTCATCACAAAAAGTTCTTTCTTTCATGCAAATAAAATAAATAAAATAAAGAAAACTAGGGCTGTACAATCTTCCCTCTTAAAAATTTTGTCTCGAAATTTAGAATAGCTTTGGATACCGAGTGATCATATCTGTCTCTGCTTCCCATGTAGCTTCTCTTTCTGTCTGACCGTGCCACAAGACTTTAACCATGGGAATAACCTTGTTTCTTAGCTTTTTCTCTTGTCGATCAAGGATCATCACTGGTGTTTCTAGATAAGACATATCTTTCTGAATTTCGATGTCTGGATCTATGTAATTCACCACATGAGAGGGATCTGTAATGTATCTCCTTAAAACTGAGACATGAAAAACATTATGTACTCTTGTCAATTGAGGTGGTAAAGCTAGCCGATATGCCACTTGTCCAACCTTTTCTAATATTTGAAACGGACCAATGAATTTAGGTTTTAATTTTCCTGTCCTTCCAAACCTGATGATACCTTTTGTTGGACTTACTTTAATAAATACATGCTCCCCTTCTTGAAATTCTATCATTCGATGTTTGATATCATAGTATTTCTTCTGTCTGTCCTGGTCTACTTTCATTCTTCCTTGAATAGTTTTGATCTTTTTAGTTACTTCTTCCATAAATGTAGGACCCATCAAACTTCTTTTCTTCCCCTCATTCCAACATAAAGGTGATTGACATTTTCTACCATAAAGTGCTTCATATGGATCATTCTAATGCTAGACTGATAACTATTATTATAAGCAAATTCTACCAGAGGCAAGTGACTTTCCCAATCTCCTCCAAAATAAAAAATACAGAGTCGCAACAAATCTTCTAAGGTTTTTATAGTTCTTTCTGATTGGCCATCTGTTTCAAGATGGAAAGTTGTACTGAACCTTAAACTTGTACCAAAAGCTTGATGTATACTCTTCCAAAAATGAGATGTGAATTTATGATCTCTATCAAAGATAATAACTTTTGGTATCCCATGCAACTTGACAATTTGCTTTATATATTCCTGAGCTAATTTTTCAGTAGAATAAGTTGTCTTTATAGCAAGAAAATGAGTAGTTTTTGTTAGCCTATCCACTATTACCTAAATTGCATCATGACTTGTAGGTGTTCTTGGCAATCCAACCACAAAATCCATGGCTACTTCCTCCCATTTCCATTCTAGTACCAGCAATGACTGTAGTAATCCTCCAGGCTTTTGTTATTCTCCTTTGACTTGCTGGCAAATTAAACACCTTTGAACCTAATTAGCCACATCTTTCTTCAACCCTGGCCACCAGTATTATTGTCTTAGCTCTTGATACATTTTATTCTCTCCTAAATGTATGGAATAGTGAGGGTTGTGAGCTTCTATTAATAATATTTCTCTAAGTTGCTGATGTGTAGGTATACATAATCTATCATGAAATCGAAGTAGACCATCCTGATCCAATTTAAATTCAGATTCTTGTCCTTTATGAACCCTTTGAATTATCTTTTGTAGTTCTGAGTCTTCAGTCTGGTCTTCTTTAATAGATATCAACCAATCTGTAAGGCAAGATATGCGAGCTAGTAACTTCGTATTTCTTCATATGTCAGATTCCAATTACAACTTATCCAACTCTAAAATCAATTACTTTTCTTCTGAGATAGTTAATAAGCTATTAATATTAGCATTTCTACTGAGAGTATCTATCACCATATTTAGTTTACCTGGATGATATGTGATTTCCACATCATAATCTTTAATAAATTCCAACCATCTTCTTTGCCTAAAATTTAATTCCTTTTGAGGGAAGATATATTTTAAGCTCTGATGATTAGTAAATATCATACATTTAACTCTGTAAAGTAATGTCACCAAATTTTTAGGGAAAAAATTATAGCTACTAACTCCAAATCATGCACAGGATAATTCTTTTCACATGTCTTAAGCTATTTAGATGCATAGGAATTTACCTTATGATGTTGCATCAATACACAACCTAGCCCTTGCAACGAGGCATCACTGTATAGCTAATAACCTTCTGTTCCTTCTGGCATTGCTAAAATTGGAGCTGTAGTTAATTTCTCTTTCAGTATTTGAAAACTATTCTCACAAGCTGCATCCCATTCAAATTTTGTTGCCATTCATGTTAAGTTGGTTAATGGTGTGACAATCTAAGAAAAGCCTTTGACAAATTTCCTGTAATATCCAACTAATCCCAAGAAACGTTTGACCTCCATCACTGTTGTGGGTCTTGGCCAATCGATGATAGTCGAAATCTTTTGTGGATCCACAGAAATCCCTTCTACACTGACAACATGTCCTAAGAAAATGACTTTGGACAACCAAAACTCACATTTCGAGAATTTTGCATATTATTGGTTTTCTCTCAAAGTTTGTAATGTTAAATGAAAATGTGTACCATGTTCTTCCAAAGATTTGGAATAAATTAGGATATCGTCAATAAAGACAATCATAAAGTGGTCCAAATATTCCTTGAACACTCGATTCATTAAATTAATAAAGGTTGATGGTGCATTAGTTAGCCCAAAGGGTAGTTTTAAGAATTCATAGTGTCCATACCTGATCCTAAAAGCTGTCTTTGGAACATCTTCCAGCTTGATTTTTACTGATGATATCCAGATCTTAAATCCATTTTTGAAAATACAACTACTCAATGTAACTGATCAAACAACTCATCAATCTGAGGTAAAGGATATTTGTTCTTAATAGTGATTTTATTGATTTCTTGATAGTCCACGCACATACGAAGACTACCGTCCTTCTTTTTCACAAATAAGATAGGTGCTCCCCATGGGGAGACACTTGGCCTAATAAATTCTTTGTCTAATAATTCTTGTAGTTGTATTTTGATTTCTTGTAGTTCAGCAGGTGCAATATGATAAGGAGATTTTGAAATTGGTTCAGCACCAGGAATCAATTGAATTTTAAATTCAATTTCTCTATCTGGGGGTAACCCTACTAATTCCTTTGGAAAGACATCCAAATATTCCTTAATTATCGATACTTCTGAGGGTTGACAAAATTGTCTATCTAAGTCCACAATAGATACCAAACATCCAGCACATCCTTTCTTTAGTAGCTTCTGTGCTTTGAGCATAGTTATGATAGGAATGTTTTTTCTCCCCTGGCAAAAATAGATTTGTTTATCTTCTCTAGGAATTGGGATTTCAATCCTCTTTTCATAGCAATCTATTTTTACTTTATGCTCAAACAACAAATCTTGGCATGGATTGGTCGGATAGACTCTGATCAACATTCTCCTCTATGCTATTTTCCACATTTCTCACATCTACTCGTTTCACTTGAACTCAAACTAGCTCTGCTAATGCTCAGTTCGTATGGTCTAAACCTACTAGGTCTTGAATGAGTAGAAGTTTCTCCTTTTGAAAAACTAGGACTATCTCTTTTTTTTCCTGTGAATCTGAATTTAGACTTTAGAGAATCAAATCTTTTCTTCTCTTCTTCTTTACTAGTTGCCAACAAACTAAGTTCCAGTTTAACCATGCGGGCATGATCTCGTAACTTCATTATTGTTCGAACTACTACTGAAACTACTCAAATTTCATCTTGTTGGCCTCATCCAAATGAAAGAGGCATATATCATGGCTCAAATTCTTCTGTGAATTCTTTATAGGAGATTTCTTTCATTGGTCAGTCAGCTTCAAAATCGAAGCCGATGTCGAGAATTCTACCATAGTCTGGCAGCATCTTTTAGTATCAAAATTGTCAAGGCTACCTTTCTATTAGTTGGGCAAGACATCCCTTTAAAGATAATATTCATTTGTTCTAGCCAGTTTCAGCAACCATAAGATCCTCTTCCCAAACAAAAGAATGGGAATGCATCTACTCCAATTGGTCAACCACCAAGTCGATAGATCTATCTTCTCTATGGCTACCAGTGCTTCATATAGATTGCAACAAAGAGACAAAGGTTTGCGATAATTCCTATTGCGTATCTCCTTATTATTCTCTTTCTTTACCCTTATCTATATTTTTAGATTCAAATCTTTCCATGATTTGAAGTATATTACAATCATACAAAACCACATAGGTTATTTGACAACTAATGTCTAAGCTAAAAGTAACATTAAAGATGCAAAGCATATGCTATGCTGGAGTCCTCACTCCTATTACCCACCTATTTTTGAACTAAAGCTCTGATACCACCTTGTCAAGCCCCCACCTAAACCAGTACCTCTAAATAACAAAATTTCCATAAGAATGAGGACTATGAAGAAAAACCAAGGTGGGGACCTGACGATGAGACAAACAAACTAAAATAAAATAAAAAATATATACATAAAGACATGTTTTTTTTCAACTTTAATCACACTAAGCTCTCTCCTTTCTCACACATCTCATGAAAAGGGCTCTCCTGTAACAGCATCATTCCTAGTTCAAGGTGCAGTGGTTGCACGACCTATGATGTAAGCACTAATGAGATTTATAAATCTCAATAGATAAATCCACATAGTTCACCCATTGAAAATACATATGATGAATAGTGCAGATGAAACATATGCATAAAGCTCAAACCATACCAATGTCTATATAATATCAAATGAAAAATCAAAGAAAAATCAAAAGAAATGTCAGTTCCTTATAGATGCGTTATATTCGGGCCCAATTCCCTTTAACGCATTATCCTCTGGATCCAATCAAGCAAATGACCTCCAACCGACATCCAACCAAGCATATAACACTAGGCAGATATCTAACCTGAAGATCGATACCTTACGATCCAACACGCTAGGCCTAGTTCCACCAGGCAGGTATGGTGCAATACCCTACGATCCAACACGCTAAGCCTGGTGTAATCATCATGGAGTCATAGCACATAACACTAGGAAAATATCTGATCCAAAGATCGATCTGTGATCCAATACACTGGGCCTAATGGTAAAGATAATGTTCTTTGGGAATCTCATTTTTTTTATATTTGTGATTTCCTAAACATCAATCCATGCTATATCAAAAGACCTTTTATGCCATATTGTTTTGACTCTTTATTTAGAATATTGTACCATATTATTTCTTTCCTTTTTAGTTTTCATGCAAATGAAATAAACATCAACATATAAAACAACCAAAACACTATGTAATTGAAAGAAAATCATGTAAAGCAAACACATAGTATTGTGCTACATCAGAGGATTAGGAATTTTATCTACCTGGATTTGCTGTAGTAAATTTTTCTTGTCCATTTCTAATTCTTTTTGATGTCTTACCTACAAGCCCGTAAAATACAAAAATAATTAATTTAAAAATGCTTATAAGGCAAAATTATGTTTTTAAAAGTTATTCCCAAATGGCTAAAATTTTGCTTTCTAAAAGCTTGCCCAAACAGCCAAAAATCCCAAACATCCAAAAATCCCGCTTTATTAATGTTGTCCCAAATGGGCTTTTCAAAAATCCCAAAAGTGCTCACTGTATTTTTTTTTAAAGGTCTTCCGTCGGTGGTGGACGGCCCGCCCCCAGCACGACCCGGTCTAGGCCCGACGCTGGACAGGCTGCATCGGTTCAGCAACGCGAATCGGTTCAATTCTCTCTCTCTCTCTCTCTCTCTCTCTCTCTCTCTCTTTCTCTCTCTCCCCTATGTGTTCGGCGAAACCGAAACATTTTGCCGGCAAAATTTTAGACCTCCGGCGTCTCCCGTCGACCAAATCAACCCTTCTCGATCTCCGTCATTCACAGAAAATCCCTTACACAATGACGACAAAGAAATTCGCGTTTTACTTACCTTACGGAACCCTCGCCGACGTTCACCGTCGAGTGCCGAAATTCCTCGAAGAGCTCGGCGGCTGTTGTCGGAATCTCGTCCTTAAGGAAATTCTCGCCGCAATCACGTCTGTTGCAGAACCTCGCACTTCGAAGATTAAAAGTCGCATGTAATCGAAGTTTTCGTTCACCCAATTAGCTTTATAAACGCTACAGAAATGTGTTAAATTCTAGTGAGGCAACTGCCGGGTGGCTCGCTAACCGGCTCTTTGCATAAAACCTCCTACAAATACGTTATTTTGCAAATATATATTCTGCCAAATCGAATTTAAACTGAGCCGACATTTAAAAATTACAATTCTATCCTCAACGTTACAAATTTATCCCAAATCTTTAAAAATTCATAATTTATTCATTAGAGCTCCAAAAATTAAAAATTAAACATGTTGGATTCATCATGAAAAGCTCTTTCTTTCAAGCAAATAAAATAAATAAAATAAAGAAAACTAGGGCTGTTACAGTACTTGTGTGTGTGTTTGTACATGTGTGTGAACTTGTATGTGCATGTGTGTACATAGGCTAGTGCATGTGTGTGTGTTTAAGTGGCATTTTTGTGTGTTAGGTTATCTTTTTCACATTTGTGTGTGTGCATGCTTGTATGGATGTTTGCATGCATGAATGCATGTGTGTGCATGCACACACTTGCGTCTGTGTTTATTTGTGTGCATGTGTTTATGTTTGTACATGTGTGCATGTCTTTTTATGTGCATGTTCATGCATGTGTGTCTTAGTGTGATTGGGTCTATGTGTATATTCATGCATGCATTTATGTGTATGTGTGTGTGTGCCTATATACTAGCTTTTGCATTTGTTTATGTGTGCATGTGTGTTTGTGAATGAGTGTGCATGTGAGTGTGTGTGGGAGTGTATGTTTGTGCATTTGTATACATATATGTGCATGTGTGTGTATATGTGTGCATGTGTATGTGCCTATGTTTGTGTGTATGCCTTTGTGTGTGCATGTGAGTGAATGTATGTGCATGTGTGGGTGCATGTGCTACATGACTATGTCTGTGTGTGCAATCATCATTGTGAGTATGTGCATCTACATGAGTGTTTGTGAATGTGTCTATGTGTGCATGATTGCATGTGATCATGTGTATGCATGTGTGTGTGGGGGGATGGGGTGAGTGCTTGTGTGCATACTAGTATGTATGTTCTTGTGCAACTGCTTGTGTGTTCGAATGTGTGTGTGTGGAATTTTGTGTATATGTTTTGTGTATATTTGTGTGCACATGTGTGTGCATGTGTGTGTGCATATGAATATGTGTATCTATGAGTAAGCATATGCATATGTTTGTGTATCTTTATGTGGTCATGTGCATGTGTGCATCGGTGGGTGCGCTAGTGTAGTTGTGTAAGTTTGTGTGTTACATTATTAGTGTGTGGGTGCATGTGTGCAGGCATGCATTCAAACATGTGTGCATACTTACATGTGTATATGTGCATGTGTGTGTGCAAATATGGGTGTGTGTTTGTGTGTGCATGTTTACGTGTGTATGTGGTGGTGCATGTCAGTGTCTCTATGTGTGCATCTATGCTCACATGTGGGTGTGTGTGTGTATTATTTTTGTGTGAATGTATGTGGCCACGTGTCTGGGTGTTTCTATGAGCATGTGTACACATGTGTGTGCATTTCTATGGATGCGAGTTGTTGGCATGCATGCACATGTTTATGAATGTATGGGTTTTATTTGTGCACTTCTTTAGGCTCATCTATGTGCTTGTTTGTTTATGTTCATGCACACTTGCATACATGTGTGTTTGTGAGTGAATGCATATATATGTGCATGTTTGTGCATGTGTGTATATGTGCTTGCATGTATTTCTACATATCTATGTGTGTTTGTTTTTTATGCATGTTTATGTGTGTGTGTGCATGACTGTGTTGGTGTTCGTGTATGTGTGTCTAGGTTTTGTGTGTCTATGTGTGTATGGATGCATTTGTGTGTGCATACATTTGTGTACATAGATATGTTTGTGTGTGTGTGTGGTTGTTTGTGTGTCTATCTATGTATGTTCGTGCTTGTTTGTATGTGTGTATATACATGTGTGTGCATGTGAGCATTCATGTGTGTGTGCATGTGTCCATGTGTGTGCATGTGTGTGTGTGCTATGCATGCATATGTGCATGTGTGTGGGCGTGTCTATGCATTTGTGTATGAAGGCTTCTATCTATTTGCATGTGTACATGTGTTCCTATGTGTGCGTGTGTATGTGCACATTTGTGTATTCTTATGTTCTTATGTGGGAGTGTGTGTGCATGCCTTTATGTGTGTAGGTGCATATGTCTATATGTGTGGGCATGTGTGCTCATTTGTATGTGTGGCTATGTGTGTGCATGTGTACATGTGTTCCTTTGTGTGTGAGTGTGTATGTATGCTTGTGTGTGTATAGGGGTTTATGTGTGCACATATGCATGTAACTATGTGTGCATGCATGTGGTTGTGGGGGGAGGAATTTTTGTGTGTTTATGTGCATGAAAGTGTGTGTGCTTGCTTGTGTGGGTATTTGTGCACATATGCAAATGAGGATGCCTTTGGATGCAAAGTGCATGTGCATGTTTATCTGTATGGGAGTGTGTGAGATTATCTTTGTATGTCCACATGTTTGTTTGTGTGTGTGTGTGCATGTGTGTCTTTTTTGTGTGTATATATGTATGTGTTTGTGAATGTGCATGTGTGTGCTCATGTGTGTGGGTATGTGCACATGTGCTTATGCACATGCATTTGTGTGCATGAGTGTGTGTGATTGCACACATGCATGTGTGTGTTCTTGTGCATGCATGTGTGCGTGTGGGTGTGTGTGTGTGTGCACATGCATGTGTGGATGTGTGCACATATGTGTGTGTGTGTCAGAGTGTGCATGTGTTTGTGCATGTATGTGTGTGTGTGTGTGCATGTAGGTAGGTATGCATGGATGGACATGTATGTGCATGTAGGTGGATATGCGTGCATATATGTGTGTGTGCATGCCCATGTGAGTGAGTGTTTGGGCATGTACATGTGTGCATGTTTGATTGTGTGCGCTTATTTTTGTGTTCTTGTGCATGGTTCTATCTGTGTATGTGTGTGTGGTAGAACATGTACAAATTTGTGTGCATGCATGTGCTTGTGTGTGTGTGTCAATTTTTGTGCATGTTTACATGTTTACATGAAAGTGTGCTTGTGCACGCATGCATGTACATGAATGCATGTGTGTGCATGTGTATATATGTGTCTATTTATGCACGTACATGTACGGTTGTAGGAGTGTTTGTGCATCTGTGTTTATGGATAGGTGTGTATATGGGTGTGTTTGCATGTGATCCTTTGTGTGTGCATTTGTATATGCACATGTGTCCATGTATAAATGCACATGTATGCATGTGTGTGTGGACTAGTTTCAATATGTTTGTATATCTACTTGTGTGTGCGTGTGTGTTCGCTTAAAGTGTGTGCATGCATGTGTGTGTGTGTGTGTGTGTGTATGTGCACGTGTGTTTGTGTGCATGTATGTGTGCTTGCATGGGTGTATACATGTATGTGTCTACTATGTGCTTTATGTGTGCATTTGTCTATATGAATGCATGTTGAGGGCTATGGATGTGCATGTGTACGTGTGCATGCATGTTTGTATGTGTATGCATGTGTATGTATATTTGTACATGTCTATGTGTGTGCATGTGTTTGTGTACATGTGTTTGTGCACATCTGTATGTATGTGAGTGTTTGCTATGTGTGGGTTTACATGTGCATGTATGTGTGTGTTTATGTTGGCCAGTGTGAATACCTATGTGTGTGTGTATCTATGAACATTACATACAAGTGTGCGTTTGTGTATGTGCACATGCACACAGTGTGGGTGCTCGAATTGGTGTTTGTGAATGCATGGGTGGATGGGTGGGTGTGTGTGGGTGTTTGTGTGCTTGTATGTGTACGTGAGTGTGGGTGCATGAGTGCGTGTTCACGTGTGTGTCCATGTCTATGATTACGAATGTGTTTTTACATGTGCATGCACATGTATTTGCATATTTGTGTACAAGCTTATGTCATTGTCTGTGAACATATGTGTTTGTGTGTGTTTACATATGTATTTATTTATGTGTGTGTGCATGTAACTGCACATGTGTACACATGCATATGAGCTTGCATTTTCTTATGCCAAGTCATGCATAAGCACACATGTGTGCATATGTGTCTTCATACATGATTGCATATGTTTGTGTATGCATATATGCGGTGTGCACATGTGTATAAGTTAGAAAATATGTGTCTGTGTACCTTTAGGTGTGCTTGTGTTTGTATGTTTATATGTGCATGTATTTGTGTGTATAATGCATGTGTGTGTTTGTGTGAGTGTGCACGTGCTTGTGCATGTGTGTGACTGTATAAGTGCATGTTGGTATTTTTGGATGTGTAGCTGTGTACATGTGTTTGCAGAAGTGTAGTTCTATGTGTGTGAATATATTTGATTGTGTTTGCAAGCAAGCATGTGTGTGTGTGTGAGTTCGAGTGTGTATTTGTATGTGCACACATGTTTTTGGGTGCATGTGTGTGTGACTTTGCACTTGTCTGGTTATGTAGGTGTGTGCATGCATAAGTGTGTGCAATGATGTGAGTGTGTGTTCATGTGTACATGATTATGAATGTTTATACATGTGTGTGTGTGTGTGTGAGTATGCATTTGTGTGCGAGTGTGTAAATGCACGCGTGTGTATGGGGGGGGGGGGTGGCAAGTGTAGGGATGTGGATTAAGCAAGCCTACTGACTTATGTGTGTATGCGTGTGTGTGTGTGTGTTTGTGCATGTTTGTTTGAAGGTGTGTGCATACATGAATGCGTGCATGTGTGTACGAGCTACGTATGTGCAAGTGTGTGTGTATACATGTTTGTGTTCTTATGTGTTTGTGTGTGTGAGTATTTGTTTGTAGGTGTATATGTATTCATTTCTATAAGTGCATGTTTGTGTGTGTGTGCATCTTAATGTGTGGGCATGTGTGTGTCCATTTGCATACGTTTGTGTGTGTGTGTGCATCCATGTTATTTAGGTTTGTGTGCAAGTGTCTGCATGTGTGGGTTTGTTCTTGTGCGTGTATGTTGGTATGTCTATGTGTGATTGCCTATGCATGCATGTGTGTGTGTGTGCATGTCTATGCAATTGTGTGTGTGTGTCCTTATTTATGTATGTATGAGCGTGTGCATGTGCTTTTGAGTGTGTGTGTGTAGGTATGCATTCATGTGTGCATGTGGCTATATATGTGTGTCTTTGTGTATGTGTGTACTTGTGAGTGCGTACGTGTCCATGTGTAGTCGCGCATGGTTGCGTGCATGCTTTCTATGTGCATACATATGTGTGTATATGTGCATATATGTGTGTGCATGTATGAGCATTTTACATGCTCGATTGCATGTGTGTGCATTAAAGTGCATTTTGTTTGAGTCTATTTATGTGTGTGCATGTACATATGTGTGTATGTGTTCATGTGTGATACTATGTGTGTGTTTGTGCATGTGTATATACTAGTGTATACGTGTATATATAGAGGTGAATATGTGTGCCTACTGTGTGCACATGTGGGCTAGTGCTCATGTGTGTGTACAGGTGTATGTGTGGATGCGTGTACGTGTGTCTTTGTGTGTCATACTTGTATGTGGGTGTATGTATGTTTGTGCATGTGCATTGTGTGTCTACGTGTATATGTGTGTATGTGTGGACGTGTGGGTGTGCATGAGTATGTACATGTCTGTTAGCATCTGAGCATGTCTATGTGTGTATGTTTGCATCAATGCATATCTATGCATATCTACATTTGTGTGTGTCTACATGTGTGCATTTGTGTGCATGTGTGTACATTGGTTTGCTCATGCATGTATATGTTTTGTGTCTGTACTTGTGCGTGTGGGCAGGAGTACGTGTAGTTGTGTGTTCATGCATTTGTGCATGTGTTCATTTTTGCATGTGTTTGTGCATGTGTCTATGTGTGCATGTGTGTGGGTTTGCATGTGTGAGTGCTTACGAGTAATTATATCTCTCTATGTGTGTTTGCTTCAGTGTGCATGTGTGCATGTGTGTGTTTATTAATTTTTGCATGTGTGTATGCCTATGAATGTGTGTTTATGTTTCATGTGTGTGTGTGCGTGAGTGCCTGTGTGTTTGTGTGCATATGCATGTACATGCATTTGTGGGTGCTTGTGCTTCTATATGTGTTGCATATGTGTGTGTGGCTTTGTGTTTGTGTACATGAGTGTACTTGTGCTTGTGTGCATGCGTGTGAGGCGATTGAAGGCTCAAATTATTGATTTGTAGCCAAAAACTAAGCTTTTTGTGGAGTGACTAATCCACAAAAAACTATGTTTGTAAATATCTATATGGCCACAATGTTAAACTTTTTTCTTGGTAATTGTGGCACGTAGGATTATCATGATTTATGTATATTTTGAGTTAGTTCTTGTAGTGATGCACTATGTTATATTTGGCTTTTTAACAAAAGTCTTTTTCTACTCTAAAATCTCATACTTTTTTAAAAAGTGTTTTGACCTAAGTGCCCAACCCCTCCATCAAGCCTAAAGGCTTGGGTCAAGTGACCATTAGTTTTGGGCACTGAGACTTGGGGAGCCATAAGACAGGAATTCAACAAAAATCGAGTCTTGTCTAGCCCGAGTATTGGACAAGGTCCGAATCCTATAGTAGCTTGAGTTAATCATGTAAAGGCATGATTCCTGAGCACAACTTAGGCTAACGAATTGAGTTAGATGTTAATGATAAATAATTTATTTGGGATATGTGGGATCCATTTTAGTATTATGCTCAAGTGCCTTAGGTAATGACATTCCCACGGGACCATAGGGTAACCAATTCTAATATGCTCGTTTGTATATTGTGCATAGAGGAAGTGATAGATGGATCAATAACTTGTATTGCTTTGTAATGTGGCACTAAGTAAATGAAATCATTTTATCTAAACTTGAGCACTTTTTACCAACCAATCGCAGGTTTTTTTGATCAAATGGTCACAGTTCCTCAACATTTATTAATAGTTTTTTTCGTCTAGTAGTCATTCGGAATGCTCAATCAAATGGTCGAGAGGCCCTCCACCTTTGTCAAACTTACACTAATCATCACCACTGTCCATCCAACTTTTGGGATAACGATCCATATTATATCATGCTACAATTAAATCTAGAACAATTAACAGTTATTTGAATAGATGTTCCATCTTTATATGCTCAGAATCGGACGATAGTTGCATTTCATATTCCTCTTTCGTCACCTATAATAATTATCATTTGTAAAAACTAACTCTAGATGTTGGTGAGTCATTTTGAGATGTTTTTATTGAATCAACTTGAAAATTTCATTGACACTCAAGTGAAATCCAAAATTGAGAGCATCAAATTTCAAATTTCTTGTAGGAGCTATGAGCTCTTTTAGTTATTATTTCCTTTACTCTTTTTCATAATCTTTAGATTAAAGGTTCATAAATATTGCATGCAAAAATTTTTGTAAAGCTATCATCTTTTCTATGTTGCCAATTTTTGTAAATTTTCATGTGTTATTGGTGCACCAGTTTGTAATTGGTTTACCCTTATAAACCTTAGTAAAAGAGAGTTGCTAATAGAAGCTTGAATAGTGATTGATAGTAGATGTTGGCACATGTTTTACTCAAACCAACTAAAAATTCTTGATGCATTTCTTTTATTGTTGAGCAATTTTATTTCATTGACTATCTTAAAAATAAATTTTTATTTTCAGGCATAAATTTTTTTCCTTAATTAAAAATTTTCCAAAATTTAAAACTTTTTTAACCCATAATTTATGACCTTCTAAATATACATTTTGCCTTACATTATTCACATCAAATGGTATCAAACGGAGGTTTCTAATAAAAGAAAAAATTTTAAAGAAAAGATTGTCATGACTCTTCCTTATCTTGAGGATAATGTGATCTTATCTAAGAGATCTCATCAACACCATTTTTCAAAGGTGAGTTTTGTCATTATTAGAAAAATTATATTTATTTAATTTTAGATTCAATGATTTGGAAATTTTGGATATAGGTAAAAATATGTTTGAGTTTTTAACTAAGACAATTGGTAGAGAAAAATTGTGAAACTCATTAGATGAACTCACTCCTAAGTAAGAAGATCATTCTTGTCTACATGCATTTGCATTTATGTGTGATGTGTATTCATGTGTGTTTTGTGCATATGTGTACATGGGTTTGTAAGTGTGTGAGCTTGCTTGCATGTGTGTGTGTGTGTGTGTGCATCAGTGCGTAAGTGTGTCTGTGCATAATCATATGCATACATACACAGGTGCATGCATAAATAAGTGTCCAAACATTCTTGCATGTGTGTGTGAGTGTGTGTATGTGTGGGTGTGAAAGTGTGTGCATGTTTGTGTGCATATGCATGTGTGTGTGCACTATATGAGTATGCATGTGTGTGTGCAAGTTCATGACTGTGAGTGCATGTATGTGTGCTTGTCCCTGTACTCATGTGCATGTGTGTGCATGCATGTGTGCTTGCTTATGCACATGTGTGTTTGCATATGCATGTGTTTGTGCCAATGTGTGCATGCATGTGCATGAGAAAGTGTGTGTGAGTGGAAGTGTGCATATGTACATGTGTATGTGCATGCATTCACATAAGAATGTGTGCCTATGGAAGTGTGCATGTGAACATGCATGCTTTATGTGTGTATGAATGCATTTGTGTATGGGTGCATGAGTATTTGTGTGTTAGTGTGCATGCATGGTTGTTGGTTGTGTCCAAGTACATGTGCATGTGTAAGCATTTGTGGGTGCACCTATGTAGATGCATGCAAGAGTGCATGCATGTGTATGTGCATATGTGCGTTCATGTGTGTGTGCTTGTGTGTGTATATTTGTGCAAGTGTAGGTGCATGTCGATGTGTGCATGTTTACATATGTTTTTATGCATGATTATGCATGTCTGTACTTGTGTATTCATGTATATGCATATGCATGTGTGTATGTAGTTTGTGTGCATATGTGCGTGCATTCATATCTATGTGTGTTTGTGAGTGTGCATGCATCTATGTGTGTGCATGTGTCAATGCGTATGTGTGCAAGCATGCAAATGTGTTTGTACATGTCTATTTTGTCTGTTTTGTGTGCATATGTTTGGTTACATGTGTGCTAGTATGTGTGTTGTTGCATGTATGTCTAAACATTTGTGTTTGGTTTCTTATGCATGCATGCGTGCATGTATATATGTGTGTGTTTGTGTGTGTACATTTATCTATGCATTTATGTACAACTGCTTGTGGGTATGTGTGTAGATGTGTGTTAATGTGTGTGTGCATGTATGTATGCATGTGTGTGTGTAGACATGTGTGTGCATGCATGTATACACATGAATAAATATTGGTGCAGACACATGTGTGTTTGTTCATATGTGTGTGCATGCATTTAGTGGGTGCACATGTGTGTGTGTGTGTGCAAGTGTTCATGCATGCACTTGTGTGTGTGTGGGTGCACCCGTATGTGTGTGTCTTCATGTGTGTATGTGTTTATGTGTGTGTCCATGCACATGTGTGTGTTTGTGCATGTGTGTATGCATGTGTATGTGTGTGTGTATTTGCAATTGCATGTGCATGTGAGTATCTACATGTATGCATTTGTATGTGTTTGTGTGATGCAAGTGTGCTTATGCATGCTCATATTTTTATGCATGTACAAGTGCATATGTGTGTGTGTGTTGGTGTATGCTTAAATGTGTGTGCACATGTGTGTATGTGTGTGCATGCATATGTGTTTGTGTGCTTATATATATGCCTGTGTGTGTGCATATCTTTGTGCTTACATGGATGTGTGCATGTGTTTATATATGCAAGAGTGCCTATGTATGTACTTATGTGTTTGCATGTATTTTTGAATATGCATGTGTGTGTGGTTGTGTTTGAATGTATATGTGCATGTGTGTTTGTGTGTGCACACTTGTGTGCATGTGACCATATATGCATGTGTGTGTGCATGTGTGAATGTATGCATAGGTATTTTTGTGTGCAAGTGTGGTTGTGTTTGTATTTGTGCATCCATGTGTGAGATCACATGTGAGTTTGTGTGTAAATGAGGGTGTGTGGGTGTGTATGTGTGCATTTGTCAATTAATGTGTGTGTGCATGAGTGCTTGTGTAAGTTCTTTTGTGTACATGCATGTTTGTCTACAAGTGCATGTGTGAGCATATGTGTGTGCATCTATGTATGTGTGTGTATATGTTTTCATCTTTGCAAGTATGTTTGTTAGCTTTCTTGTGTGTTTACATGTGGGTGTGTATGTGCATTCCTTCCTATGTGTGAATCCATTTGTGTAGGTGTGCATATGTGTGTGTGTGTGCATATGTGTGCTTATATGAGTGCATGTGTTTGTGCTTGCACATATTTATGCATGCATGTGTGTGTCATGTGTGAGTGTGTGCATGTGCATGCATGTGTGTGTGTGCATGTACACATTCATTCTTTGTGTTTCTATGCATGTGTGTGTTTGTGTATGTGTTTACTTGCTCATCGTGTGTACATGTGCGAGCATGCATGTTTGTTTTCATGCATGAATGTGTGCTTATGTAGGTGTGTTTGTGATCTTGTGCATGAGTATTTGTTTGTGTTTTCTTGTGTGAGCATTTGTTTGTGTGTGTGTGTACATGTGGAAGTGTATGCATGTTTGCATGCATGTGTGTATCTTTGTGTGTGTGCATATGTTTGTTTGCTTGTATGTATATGTGTGCTTATGTGTGTCTATTTTTGTGTGCTCAAGTGTGCTTGCATGTGCATGCATGTGTATGTGTGTTTGAGTGTGCCAATGGGGGCATGTATGATTGTCTACACGTGAGTGCTTGCGTGCATGTTTTCTTATGTGTATTGTTCATCTGTGTTTGCTTATACATGTGCTCACATGTTCATGGATGTTTATGTCTGTGGGTATATGTGTGTAGCTATGCACATCCATATGTTTATATGTGTATATTCGTATCTGCTCTTGTGTGCATGTGTGTGCATGCATTTGTGTGTGTTTGTGCATGTCTGTGGGTGCATGTGTGTACACATGTGTGTGTGTGTGCATGCATGTGTATGTGTGTACATTTTTGTGTGTGTATGCATGCACACACATATGTCTCTAAGTGAGTGTGTGTGTGGGTGTGTTCATGTGTGTAGGTGTGCTTAATGGTGTGTGTGTGGATCCGTGTTTGTGTTTGTACATGTGTGTATATGTTTGCATGTGTTCACACATACACACACGTGTGTGTGTTTTTTCATGCGTGCAAACATGTGTGTCTGTGTGTGCGTGCAACTGTACATGCACATGTGTGTTTGTGCATGTGTGTAAGCACATGTATGTGTCTATTTGTGGATGTAATTGCACTTGTGCTTGTGTTTGTGTTTGTGTTTGTGTGTGTGTGTTTATATTTGTTTGTGTATGAGTGTTTGTGTGTGTTAATGTGTGCATGTGTGCATGTGTACTTGTGTATGTGTTTAATGTGTTCGTGCTTGCTTCTTTATGCATGTCTGCATGTGTACTTGTGTGTGTATGTACTTGTGTGTGTATGTACATGTATGTACCAATGTGTGTGCATGCAATTGTGTCCATCCTCATGTGTATGTGTGCTTGTGATTTAAGAGCATTTTGTGTTATGTCACAAACACACGCTTATTATCCTTGCACCAATTCTACAAGTATGTCGACATAAAATTTGGTTGAAAATGTCTTCAAAAAATTCTTATAATTTAGTTTTGTCTATTGTCACCAACTTTTTTCATTTGTTGTTGTTTGTCATTTGCACTACCCTTGTCAGCAGATGTTGCTGCCAGCTAGCCATACTCATTCTCCTGCATGCCCCGAACTAACCCTAGAACCTAGCTGATCTGCTTGACTAGCATTGAACCATTCAATATGCTTTGACCAACGATGATATGCATTAACTTGCCATCCTTCAATGATCCATGCTATTATGCTTGAATGATCCATACCTGAAAACTAGACTGAAAGCTCTACCCGTGCCGCTTGCCCAACCATTTTTCCTCCCACCATTTCACCATTCACTGTTACTACCACTTAAAACACATAGCACATTTAGAATTACTTAATTTAATTAATTTTATGACTTTTAATGTTAATTTTTATTCAAAATATTTGTTTATAATTTATGTTGAATTTTGGAATTCTAAAATGTCATTTAGAATTCCTAAAAGTGTTATTTGATATTTTTAAATATACTTTTTGTATTTATAAGTTAGCAAACTACTATGTATCATTAAGGTCTTTACAAATATGGATACTTACTAGGTTGTGAAGATGACGATCAATATGTTGCAATAATAATTTCACTTGTTTATATGCTTACACCTTTGTGAGCAGAGTGTGTGACCCATTCCAGTTGGAGAGATTTGAATGATCGAAGGTGAGAAACCTTCCACTGTGACAATTGTCAACCAAAATTGTCTTATGAGAGACAAAGAACAAAGGTAGGAGACCTTCTACTAGGAAAGCTTGTAACCAAATAAATTCTTGATTTATCTAACACCTATAAGTCTACACCCATTCTTTCACTCTCTTGATCTAATCAGCAAACCACCACCATCCTCAACAAAGCTTCAAATCCTAATCTACTATCTTATTACCTTTTTAAGCCAAGTTTCCTCACTTACCCAAAGCATCACCTTGTCACCCTTTTTGATCTTTGGTGCTTCGTATGCCAACTTTAAGAAAACTACAAGACATCATCCCCAAAAAGGCACTCTTTCAACAACTTTTATTTCTAGCAACTTTTATTTTCTCATGCAAGTGCATGTGTGTGTGAGTGCATGTTTGTGCATGCATGTGTGTGTGCATGTGCACATAAGTATGTGTATGCATGCGTGTTCATGATTTTTGGCATATGTGGGCATGTGTTTATGTGTTTGTGTGCATGTGTGAGTGTGTGAATATGCGTGCGTGCATATGTGAATGCATTTTTGTGCTTGTGGATAAGTATGTGTGTGTATATTCATGCATGTGTAAATGTGTGTTTGCACACATGCTCATGTGTGTTGGGTGCGTATGTGTCGTATGTGTATGTGTGTATGTTTATGTACACATATGGGTATATGTGTTTGTGCATATGCATATTGGAGCATGTGTGGGTGTCACTGTGTGTGTGTGCTTGTGTGCATGTGTTTATGTGGACGTGGGTGTGCTTGTGTGCCTTTGTGCATGTTTGTGTGTATGAATGTGGTTTTGCATTGTTGTGTCATTAACCCCTACCCATGTTATTTTATTTGATGATAATAAATCTTAAATATTTCTAATGAATTTGGTATAGTGAATTTTTTTATTCTAAATATTTGATGATTATATTCATGGGAGAATTTGAAAAAGTAGAGAACCAAAAGTGAAATCTCATAAACATCATCATGGTGGAAGTGGCAAACCACCCAAAAATATTTTTTTTGACATTACTTTTTAAGTATTTTAATTTAATTTTTAGAATATTAAGCTTCATTAAACTTAGTTTTTCAAGGTACAAAATATTAGTTAACTTTCATCTCTCTTATATCCTTGATCACTACTTTGATTCAATACTTGAAACACATATTTCTCAAATATTTGATTAATATCTTTGAAATCCTTTTATCTAGTATTGAGAAAAAATTCTTTGGGAGATCTATGGCTCAAACTGATGTTGCGACTAGGTTCAATGAAGGTGTGAAATCCAATAGGCTGCCACTCTTTTATGATGATTATTATATTTATTTAAAGATTAGGGTGGCAAGTCATTTAAAATTTGTTAATTAAAAAATATAGGAATTGATGCAAGTTCCTTTTGATTTCCCCAAAAAGAGAAGTGCATAAAGAACTTTTGTAGCTAAACCTTTTTTTATGAAATGGATGATAACGAAAAAAAATATAAAGTGTAATTAAATGATAGATCATAAATATTTTATATTATGCTTTTAATGTTACAGAATTTAATAGAATCATAAATTTAGAAACTTCCTATGAGATTGTCATAAATTAAAAGTAACATACGAAAGCACTTCTTTTATTAAAGAAAACTGAATAAGCATAATGACACATGACTATGAGTTATTTAAGATTATTTCAAATGAGTTCATCAAAGGCACATTTATTAGATTTACTAATATCACTAATGCATATTTGATCTTGGAAAAGTGAATTTCTATGAATAAATAGGTAAAAGAAGATACTACAAATCTTGGTAAAAGAGTATGATCCATTAGCCACTACCATCAAGATAGCCAAAAATATTTCTATGATGATAACATATGACTTTATCGATGTGCTTATGACAAATGAGCTAGAAATAGATAGAAGATAAGAAGAAGAAGAATTAATTGAGAAGAATAAAATAAAGAAGGAACAACCAATAATATTGAAGATAGAGGAAGGCATTTTAGAAGATGAATCCATTAATGATGATGGAAAAGCTTTAATTTTGAAAGTTTTATCTGAGGTTCTTAATGATGTAAGAAAGTACAAAAATCATAACTTTAAGAGAATGATAAGATGGAAAGAGAAAAATATTTGATCTACAAAGCCAAGACATTATACCATCATGTCCTATCATACAAGAAAGAGTTGAAAAAGAAAAGAATGAGAAGAAGAAAAGTATGAAGAAGAAGAAAGCATTGAAAGAAGAGGAGAATAACAAATGAAGAGGAGAATAACAATGAAAGATTCTTTTACTTTATGGTTAGAGAAGAAGAGGAAGAAGAAGAGAGTGCTTCTTCAAGTGAGGAAAAGGTAAGTATTCAAATGACAAATTAGATAAATAATTACGTTATTTTGTAAAAATTATGAAAATTTAAGTAAAAAATATGAGAAACTTGAGAGGAATTTTGTGAATGTGCAGGTCTTTGTGATGAAATAAAAAATACCGATGATGTCTTAGTACAAAACATTAATGTGCATGCTTCCTTAGTTAAAGATTTTAATGATTTTAAATCTTTGCACTTTAGTTGTTCATTTACAAGAGCAAAGTGAAATAGTAGAGACGTTAAACTTCTTAGAAGATTTGATATGTATAAGTTTAATAATAATATTTACTTGTCACATGGTTATAATAAACATATATATAATTATTGCATGCTTTTAGGTCCCACTACATATACATGTAGAATTAGAAATAAAGTTCACTCAAACTATCCTACTTATGCATGGGTATGAAGGCAAATAGTAGCTTAACTACTCCTAAATTTATTGAACCCAAAATGGTTTTGATTACTAAATCAAACAATTAATTTGTGAGTGCAAGAATTTCTTCTTTCCAAGGTCTAGGAGAACATGTAGTTCCTAGATAATTGGAGTTTAAGACACATCAAGAAACATCAAGCTATTCACCTAACTAAGGGCCTATGATAGAGGAAACATAGTGATTGGTGATAATTCAATGAAATCTATCAAAGGAATCAATACTATTGCGAGCCTTATATTTTTAATTACTATAGTTTTATTTGTTCAAGGTTTAAAGTATACTTTACTTAGCCTTAGTCAACTTTGTGATAGTAGTTTTAGTTTTTCATTTGATACTACTTCATGTAAAATTTGTAAAGATGAAAATATATTAATTATTATACCTAGAAGAAATAATACTTATTTACTTGATTTAAAAACTATAAATAATTCTCAAATAAAATGTTTTGCATCACATACTAGTGACTTAAATCTATGGCATAAAATATTTTGTCATGATAGTACACATATCTTAAGAAAAACAATTAAGCATAGTAAGGGATTTACATGAATTAACTTTTGTAGATAATTTTGTTTATGGCCTATATAATTTAGGAGAACAAACAAAAGCAAGCTATGAAACCAAGAAAGATTTAACTTCTAAGAAGATTGTGGAACTTGAACATATACTTTTTTCGAACAATACATCCCATGAGTTTAAGAGATAAGAAATATAGATTAGTTATATTAGATGATTATTCCAAAGTACATGGGTTACTTTCCTAAGACAAAGGAGTGAATCATGTAAACAATTTCAAATATTGGTAACTAAATTACAAAATGAGTTAGGTCATAACATAATTGCAATTAAAAGTGATTATTGAAGAGAATTTATAAATGATGAATTCATTGAGTATTGTAATAACAATGAACTTTTTCACATATTTTTGGTACCTAAAACTTCACAACAAAATGGTATAGTATAGAAAAAAAGATGTTTATAAGATTTATCTAGAACTATAATGAATGAGTATGATATAGCAAAACTCTTTTGGGCAAAAGCTGTGCTTACAGCTTTCTATGTTCCAAATAGAATACTTTTGTTAGCCCATATTAAAAAAATCATCATAAAAATTAGCATTTGACAAGAAAGCAAAAAGTATTTATTTACATGTATTTGGTTATAAATGTTACATTTTAAATAATGGGAAAAGAGAATTAGAATACTTTGATCTAAAATTAGATGAGAGAATCCTCCCAAAATATTAATTTGGTAAGGTCAAAATCATCAATCTTCCAACTTGTAATCTCCTCTATTTATGTTTGAATATTTTATACAATAATAGAAATTTTTTTAATGGCTAGGAAGGGTCACCCAAAATTATCTTACATTTTGGCTTTCAAAAAAATTCAAACAACTTTCTAGAATTCTAATTATAAGTGGGAATAACTACTTTTGTCCAATATAAGTGGAGGGAATAACAATTGTTTGGTTAGAATGTTCAATAAAGGGTCTAGATTTAATCCAAGTAGGATTTGATCTAGATCATTAGATCTCACATGATGGATAGATGATGTTGATGTGCAAGTGCATTATTTATAAAGGTGAAGACAATCTTAGGAGTTTGATTGAGCTTTACAGATGGGCAACTAGATGTCACAAATGTGAAGAAGATTTTAATCGTTTGTTTAGGTGTTACGAAAGTACGATAAGATGAAAAATTACTATTGCAAATGATGGAGCAAATCTCATCCATTTGATCATGCTCGTCTGATGAACAGTTAGATGGAATAAAGGAGGACATGATCTTAGCTAATTGATCGTGAATATGCATGATCAGAAATCACAGCTTTGCTCCAATTTTTGAAGCAAACAGGACTAATGTTTTGCCCTACATTGCAAGTTTGTACATGAACTTTGGTATTAGTAACTTACTTTATGCAAAAAGATCAGTCTAATGGGGTTGACTGATCCTTGGTGCTCTTAAGAAGTAATGAACTAATTCACCTGCATATATATTTATGGGTAAGACTTGACCCGATCCCATTACTTAATACTTTATGAGTTTGTCCTAACTTGTTACTCCTAAGCTCATTTAAGAGTTATTTCATATCCTAATTTATTACATGTGCATAGGGAATTGTGTCATGATCAAGGCTCTAGCTTGATGTAATTTGGTTGACCCTATTTCTTGAACTACAGGTCCATATGGCTTATTGCATAGTAGAAGTTTGGGCCACTTGGACCAAGCCTTCGGGTTTGGCCACGTGTAGGTGTTAGGCAAAAGTTTTGTTTTTTAAGCGACCGTTTAAACATCAATTATTTTTTCTTTTAAAGCATTTTGTAGCTGCTAAAATAATCAAATATTTATATATTTTAGAGATGGATATTTGATGGTCACCTACGCCACCAAGAGTTTGATCAATAGCTCCAAGATATGTCACTTAAGCCATAGTTTTCACATGGCCACCATCACTACTTGACATTGCTTCACTTATTGATTGCCTCATGAGACATTTTGTCGAAACTTTCTAATTGATTAATCTTATAAAGCCCAAAATGCATGATCTAAAAAATACTTAAAGTACTAGAGAAGCTATCAAAATTATTTTATTGTCATAAAAAAGTAGTGCCGTAACTAAAGGTATAATAATCTTTCTAGTTTGACGACGATAAAACCATTGACAAAATAGCGAAATGAAAAGATATAAATCATACAAGGATGCATGCACTCTCCTTATGTTCTTGCTTGACCTTAATGCATGAAATTCATATAATTATGCTACAAACTTGGGATACAATTAATATTTTTATTTTACACATATCTCTCCCCTTTATTTTGTCATGCATCAAAAGATAAAATAAGAATAAAACATGTAAACATAGAGTGAACACAACAATACTATATGTACATAATTTGTCTTTAAACAACCAAGAATCCAAGCTATAATAATTCTTTGTAAAAACAACATATAACAAAAATATTTGTTTATTAATAAGCATAAACAAGAGCTAATCATCAACCTTTATAAGAAAACTATTAATAATCCTATACAAATATAATAGTATTATTTAGTTAACATACATTTTATACTTATTTAGTTTATTAAGATTTATGATTTTGAACTTTGTTATATTCTTTATGAATGTTTTTGGTAATTTCTATAAGAAGTTGACCTAAAACAAATCCATAAGATTAAACATGCTTGCATGAGATTCTCCCACTTTTAAGTTCAAAATGATAAAATGATACACAATAGACCATGGATATGCATCTATAAGTTCTAAGAACTATACTTAATTCCTAATCAGTAAATCATTTATTATCAGTTCTAACTATAAAGACTAAGAAAGTTCACTTACAAAGGTAGTTTTTAAACATATTCCCTTAAGAGTCCATTTATATCTATCTTTGTTTTAATAGATGCATTTCTTAAGTAATCATAAGAAATCCATCCATGCCTATCACAATAATTACATACAACTTGAGATTTAGCATGAAAATGAATAATATGCAAACTAACCTTTTTCTTATCACGCAGTTATATGATGAAGCATGTTAGTGCATATGTCAAATAGAACAACTGATATTATCATTTGCATGTACATATAAACATTTCAATCTACATTTTTGCATCAAATAATTTGTTATGTCATATTTTCATATTTTAGAGAATCAATACATGAATTGTTTAAGGCTGAGGATGTCTCATATAAATCAAATTTACTTTCTAGGATGCTTACATTAGTAGCATGTATAAGGAAATGTCATTAAAGCTATTCATTTCTAGCTTTAAAACATTTAGTATCACCTTTCTAATAAACAAGTTGCTCTTCTTTATCATATTTTTCTTTTAATCTCATACAACCCAATCAATTTCTTATGCTCAACTATAAGGTTATTAAAATAAATTGTCAATTGATCATCACTAATAATGAGATTATCAATATAAAAAAAGAAATTTGTTGTGTACCTTAGAAAGAAGAGCATACTTTTGAGGTGCATAAAGTTTCTGTCTTTTTTTTCATTGTTATGTTTTCTTTTAATTTCTCATTTTCTTCTTATCTTGGTTAAGAAACATAATCTATTTTTCATATAAATTCTTTAGTTCATACAAAGGCTCAAAAGATGTTTTTAGATGATAAATCTTGATTTCAAATTATTGAGATGAAGAAAAATAAAGATAATTCATTCCATTAGCATTTCTTTGCCTTAAATTTCTGAATTATTCATCAAAATCATTTAAATCAATAAAATGATTTCTAAATAAAAATAATAAATTAATACTATCATTTAAAATAAAATCTTTAAAATTATTTTTCACAAAGAAAATTTTTGCATTCAAACAAAGGTGGATCCATGTCATTAAAAATATAAATAGTAACTCAATGCATAAAAAGAAATGAAAAAGATGAGATCTTCTATAAGAAAGTTCTTCCTTGATCCAACCTGCTCTTATACTACTTGATATAATCTATGCTGAGCTAATGGAAAGGATGGGGAAGGGGCGAATTATGCTTTTAAAAAAAATTATTTTTAAAATATTTTCTTAAATGAAACTTTTTTAATTATCAAATTGTTCATTTAAAAAAAATTCAAATAAAAATGTTAAAACAAAATATACATTGTATAATTTTAAAAACATTTTCCAATAAACTGTTTTATGCATAATAAAAATAAATTTTACAAATGTATTGTATATATATTTTTAATTAATTATTATTAAATAAGAAAAATATCATAAATTATGTAATAGCAAAGAAAATGAAATTATTAAGAGGTTTTTAGGTGGTTCAACCTAAGATATGTCTACATCTACTCCTTGTCAACCAGAAAAGGATTTCACTAACAAAGCCAATCTCTTTTGCTATAAGAGGTAGAGGAAACCTTTATAGACTACATCCTGTTGTCATAGTAGGTAGGGGTTCACCATCATAGTCATAGTTATAAAAGCTTATAATATTGAAGTATAATATAAAATTATAATAAATCATAATGTTTTATTATTCACTTATAAAAGCATATATAACATAATTTTATGGATTATGATGGTGGAATATGAATGCATATATGAAAATGGTTGAAATAATCTAAAGGAATTTTTTTAAAAAATATTAAATCCATATGATTTATCAATATGTAGTATTGTTATTAAGAAAAATAAAATCAATAAAGATTTTTCTTTAATATAATATTTTCTAAAAAATTAAAAAAATAAATAATCAATTGTAAAAAAGGTCACCAATAAGATATGCAACCGAAGAAAATTATAAAGCAAGAAATGGAAAATGAGTTGCAAATATGGCTCCAATAAACGCATAGAAATCGAATTTTAATTTCCAATTTTATACCTTTTCTTGAAAAAATATCAATGTGGTAAGGTTAACATAAATAATACTCTAATTGATCAGGTTCCACTATTTATATTAGAATATTTTAGACTAAAATAAAACTTTTCCAATGACTATAAATGGTCACCCAAATAATTGTTAATTTTGACATTCAAAACAAACACAAAAACCTTTTAAAACAATAATTATGAGTAGGAATGGTGATCATCGTTCTATCTAGATGGATGAAATAAGAACCACTCAATCAAAATATTGAATAAAGGATTCTGAACTAATCTAAGAAAAATTTGATCTAAAACATTAGATCCCATATGTTGAATACATAATGTTGATGTATAAGAACACTATTCACTAAGGTAGAGATGATCTCAGTCATTCAATCGAGCTTTTTGGATAAATAGCTAGATGAAATGCACTATTCATAAAAGTGAAGAAGATCTTAGCTATTTAATTAGGATTTATGGATGCATGATAAGGTGAAAATTATTATTCAAAATGGTAGAACCAATCTCATCCATTCAATCAAGATTATTAGATGAATGGTTAGATGGAATATACTTTCATAAAGGTAGATGTGATCCTTATCATTCAATTACAAAAAATGCAATTACGTGGCACTGGTGCACTATAGTTCGAATCTAAATAGGGCTAACTTTAGTCCTACAACTCAAGCTTTTATATGTTTGGCATTTATAATACTTCATCTACTTATAAAGTTAGCCTAATGGGGTTTTGCTATCCCGTGGTGTTATTAAGAAGTGTTGACCCAAGCTGCCTATGCATATATTTATAGGTTTGACCTAACCTGATCCAGTTACTTAACACTTCATGAGTCCAACCTAACTCAATATGCCTAAACAAACTTAGGAGTTAATTAACTTGATTTAATCTAGTGTGTGAGCATGTGTGCTTATGCATGTGTGCGATTATACATGTGTGTGTTCATGTGTTTGCTCGTGTGTGTGTGTGTGTGTGCATGTTTACATGCTTGTGTGCATGCATGTATAGTTACGTGTGTTTGTGACTGTGTTGGCATGGGCATCAATCTGTGCTATGTCTATGCAAGTATGCACATGTGTATTCGCATATATGTGTATGCATGTGAGTGCTGACACACACGTGTATGTGTGCATATGTGCATATGTGTGCATGTATGTTTGTGTGTGTGTGTGTGAATGTTTGAGAATGCATATACATACACCAGTGTGTATGTGTGTGTGTGTTAATGTGCATGTGTAAGTGCGCGTGTCTACACATGTGTTTGTGTGAAAAAGCATGTGTATGTCTGTGTGCATGTCTATGTGTGAGTTTGGTTACATGTGACTTTGTGTATGCATTGGTGCTTCTGTGTCTGTGTGCAAGTGTATGTGCAATCGCTTTTGCAAGCATGTATGCATGATTGTGATTATGTGTATGTGCTAGACATGTCAATGTGCATCTGTGCGTGCATGTCTGTGTGGGAATGTGTAATTCTTCATGTAACAGTGTATGTGTGCATGTGCGTAGTTGTGTGTGTATGTGTATGTGCATATTCTTATGATCATTTGTATGTGTGCCATTGTATATGTCTATGCATATTTGTCGTATTTGTCTTCATGAATGAATATGTATATGAGTGCATGTGTGTGTTTGTCCATGTGCATTATGGTGTGTGCATGTGTGTGTGTGCTTGTACATGTGTGTTTGTGCATGTGGGTATGTATGTGTGTCTATGTCTGTGCATTTGTGACTATGTCCATATTTAGTGCAAGTGTATATGCATGTGTGTGTATGTGTCTACATGTGTGAATTTATGTTGATGTCTTTATAGGTAAATGTGCATGTTTGTCTGTTTGCAAGTAGGTGTGCATTTTTGCATAGATGTGTGTGTGTGTGGCTATGTGTGTATGTAACTATGCTTCTATGAGTGCATGTGTTTATGCATGTGCTTGTGCATACACATGTGTGTATGTGTGCATTTATATGTTTGTGTGTGTGTATGTGCATTTGTCCATGTGTACATGCGAGCAAGCATGTCCACATGTGTGTGTTTGTGTATGTATCTTCATGTGCATGTGCGTACTCATGTGTGTTCTTCTATATCTGTGTACATGTGCATATGCATGTATGTGTGTGGGTGTTCGTGCATTTGCATTTGTGTGTGCTTGCATTTTTGTGTGCATGTGTCTATTTGTGCCTTGTGTGCAAAGGTGGATGTGTATGCTCGTGTGCTGTACGTGTATGTTGTGTGTTTGTGTGCCTGTGGGCATGTGTGCATTCTTATATATGTGTCTGCTTTCATGTGTCTATGTATGCATATGTGTGCATGCATTCACATTTATGTATGTGTGAGCATGTGCATTCATTGTTTGTGTGTGTTTGTGTGTGCATGTCTATGTGCATGTGTGTATGCATATTTGTGCATGGCCATGAGTGTGTATGTGTGTGTGTTTGTATGTGTGTATATGTTCAAGTGTATGTTTGAGCATTTTTGTGTGTATTCATGTGCATGTATATGCATGTCTACGTGTATGTGCTTATACATAAGAGCATGAGTGTGTGTATATTTGCCTATGCACATGTGTACTTCTTTGCATCTCTATGTATGTGAATGTGTGAATGTGCATGTGTGCATCTATGGGCATGCATGCATGTGTGTGTGTTTATGCAAGTGTGCATGTGTGTATCTATGAGTGTTATGTCTTTATGTGTATGTGTGCCCATGCAAATGCATATGCATATGTGTGTGTACATATATGTGTGTATGTTTGTGAGTGTGCTTGGACGCGTGTATGCATGTGTGAAAATACTTGTGTGTGTATGTGTGCATATGTACATGTGTTTGTGTGCAGGTGCATATATGTGCATGGGTGCTTGTGTATGTATGTGTGTGCTTATGTGTTTTCTACATGTGCACATGTGTTTGTACGTGTGTGCACATGAGCATTAGTGTGTGTGGATGTGGGTGTAGGTGTGTGTCTTTGTGTGTATGTGCATATGTGTGTGCATGTGTATCTATGTGTGCACTTGTGAGTGCATATGCATATGTATGTATGTCGGTGCCTTAGTGCATGTGCTTGTGTGTGTTTATGCATGTGTGTATGTCTGTGTGTGCATATGTGCTTGTATGCATGCTTGTGTGTGAGTATGTTTGTGTGTGCATTTGTAAGTCATGTGCTTATGTGTTTGTGTGAGTGCATATGTGTGTGTGTGAATGCCTACACATATGGGTGCATGTACTAGTGCATGCATGTTCAAATATATGTGTTTATACATGTGTGCATGTGCATGATTTTATTTGTGTGTGTGTTAGTGTGCATGTGTGTGTGTTTACATGTATGTATGTGTGTGTATGTTTGTGTGTGTGTGCTTCTATGATTAAATGAGCTTGTTTGTGCACGTGTGTATGGATGTTTGCATAAATGCATGTTTGTACATATGCATGTGCATGTGAGGGTGCACGTTTGTGTGTGTACTTGCATGCATATGTTTAGGGATGTTTACACATGTGTGAGTTTGCATGGGTAAGTGCATGCATGTGTAAGCATGTCTATTTGTGCATGTCTGTATGTCCAAGTCTGTAGCTGTGTGCATGCCTACATGTATGTCTATGTAAATGTGTGCATGTGTGTGTGTGCATATGTGCTTATGTGGGCATGTGCTTTTGGGTGAATGCACATGTGTGCATGCACCTGTGTATGTGCACATGTATGTGTACAAGATTGTGTGGGTGCACTTGTATCTATGTTTGCATGTGTGTTTGTGCTTTTTTGCATGTTATTTTGTGAGCATGCATACGAGTGTGTATGCATGTGTATTCATGTACTTGGTTGTGTTTATGTATGTGTTTTTGTTATTTTGTGTATGTGTCTTTTTGTGTTCATGTGCACATGTGTGTGCATGCATGAATGTGGGTGTGTGTTTCCATGCATGTGCATGTGTGTGGGTGTGTGGGTTTGGGTGTGTGTGCATTGGATGTGTGTGTGTGTGGGTGTGTATTTATGCATATGTGTGTAGTTGCAGATGTGAGGCTCAGTTAAGCTGTAATTTTTCCTTGAAGGTAGTTGTACGTTCCAAATGGAATTGCTAAACTCCTTGAAATGCTAAGTTGTTTGGGCTATGAAATGCTTGGCATAGTGTGTGGTGTTATGTGGCTACAGTTCCTTCTAATGCCTTCTTGGAAGTGGGAATTTCATGTACAATTCATGTGGATGTGTTGCCAGTATGTTGGAAGGCTAGCTACTATTAGTGGGAGATATTGGAGGTTACTATGCTTTGCTACAACCAAAAATGATTCAGTTGGCTATATGGAATATTTGGGGAATAGGGATAAAAATTCAAGGGGTTACTACATCTATTTGTAAGAACAAGGTGTATTGCAACTGTTGCTCTCGTTGGAATTAGGGTAGAGAAATTTAGTAGAAGGGATGTGGATTTGCTGCTTGGTAGAGATTGGGAGTTTGTAGTGCAACAATCTGCTAAATTGTTAAAAAGGATAATGGTTTCATGGAGGAGTTGGGTGAACTTGAAAGTTATGAAAATTTCATTGCAAGTACTAATAGTGCAGGCAAGGGTAGGGGAGGAAAGGCAGATAAAATGTTGTGTTGTATATGCTCACAAGGAGCCTAACAAAAGGAATGCTGTGTGGAAGACCCTGGGGGAGGTGGTTAGAGGTGGGGGATCGATGATAGTGGTGGAGGCTTCAGTGTTGTTATGTCATAGAAGGAGAGGAGAGGAGGAAAGAGGTTTAGAACTTGGTAGGGATAGCAAGAGTTTTTTGAAATCATGCAAGAAATAGAGATGATTGACTTTGGATATGTGAGAAATAGGTACACCAGATGCAATGGGAAAGAAGGTGGTGCTTGACTATTAGAAAGGCTGAATCGAGTGTTAATGAATCTCTAGGGACTACAGAACTTTCGCACAATTATAGTTACTCATTTCTCATGCATTGGGTCATATCACTACCCATTACTTATTGAGTTAGGGACATGCCAGGGGATGGCCACTAAAAGAAGAAATCAATTTGAGAGTGCTTAGCTTGCATTTCCTCAGACTGTAGGGGTTATACAAAAAGTGTGGAATAGATCATCATGGGGGAATCCCTTGGAGAGGTTTTCTACAAACTTCTACAGATCCCTAGCTACATTGAGTCAGTGGAGCAAGACTGAGATGCACAACCTTATTGATAGAAATGGTGAACTTGAAAAGGAAATCAAAAGTCCATAACTTAAGGAATCTGAGGTGGGCTTAAATGATCAAGAACACTTCTTGCTAAGAAAACTCATTTCTTATTTTCATAGAACAAGTACACTTGAGGAGAGATGGTGGTGACAAAGAGTATAGGTGTAATGGGCTTAACTGGGGGATAGCAATACAAATTTTTTCTCGGCTGTTGTGACTTCTAGATGGAAGGATAACAATATACTATAGTTAAAGGATGACATGAGGGAGGTGGTTAGTTCCACAAACAAAATAAAAAACTTGTTAGTGAATCATTTTGAGTCAAAGAATTTTGATCTTAATGTTCATTATTTTACACTGTAATACCAACCTTATAGATGCATTGGATTGGAATAGGCGAGAATGCTTACCAAATAGCCAACTGAGGAAGAAGCCATCATATCTATAAGGAAGAACAAGGCACCAAGAAAGGATGGGGTTTTAGTAGATTTTATACAAGAGTATTGGGAGATTACTCAAGGGGATATTATTAGAGCTGTGCTATAATTCTTTTAAGATTGACAGATGCCAACAACTTGGAAGGATACTCTTATTACACTTTCTTTGAAAGTATGAGGTGTAGACAAACCAAATATTTTAGGCCCATAAGTTTGTGCAATATTTTATACAAAATAGTGGCAGGGATCTTGGTAGCAAAACTGAAGATTGTTTTACTTTATTTAATGGTAAAGAAACAAGGTGCTATTGTATCGAACATATCTATCTCAGATAATATATTTATTGCTCAAGAAATTATAACCAAGATGCACTATTCAGTCTCTAAAGAGGGTCTGATGGCAATAAAGGTGGATATTGAATAAGCATATGATAAGGCCAAATGACAGTTTGTTATTGACATGATGACATACTTGAGCATCTTAACAGTATGGTGTGAGTGGGTGAATGCTTGTATCTCACCAGTGAGGTTTGGCGTGTTACTCAATGGGGTCAGAATCCCCTGGATTGAAGCCAAAAGAGGACTTAGGAAAAGTTGCCCTTTGTCCCATATTTGTTCATTTTTACTTTTGAATTTCTATCTAGGTTCATGAGGAAGTATGAAACAATGACATTAGGAGGATTTCTTTGTAAGTGAACTTCTCCAATCATTCTCATTTTTTATATGCTGGTGGTGTCATTTTATATGCTTCTACTACATGTAATGTTGCTGGGGTGGTAAGATAGATTATGAAACATTATGAGAAGTATTCTGGGCAAAAGGTAAATTTTGCTAAATTTAAGAGTCTATTTCAGCAACTGGATGATAGGAAAGTGAATGAAGACTGTGTTGACAAAGTTTATATGACCCAAGGAAAAAATCTAATTTTTTTGGGGACAACTATTTCAAGCAAAGTTGTTAAACAAGGGAGACTTTAATTTTATTACTCAAAGAGTGGAAGAACAAGTTGCAAAATGGAGAATCATACCTCTTTCCTTAGCAGACATGATTGTTATGTTCAACTCGATGCTAACAATGATTCTTAATTTTAACTCGAGCCATTGTGTCGTGCTGAAGGGGTGATCAATATATTGGAAAGGATGTCCAGAAGAAACTTATGGCGTGACACCAATGAAGGACATGCAATGCATTACATAGACTAGAGTATTGTCACTTTATTGAAGGGAGGACGATGGTTTGGGCTTCCATGATCTTAGTATTTGGCAACGGGCCTTGATTATGAAGCAATGCAGGAGGATATTGGCAAGAGAAGATTATCTGTCGATGGAGGTGATAAGGAGTAAATACTCTACGGGAGAAAAGATAGGGGCTTTTCCATGGGGAGCTTCATAGGCATGTAGACTAATCAATGAGGCAATGCCATGGGCTATACCAAACTTTGTGAGGAGAATTAGAGGGGATAAGGATGTAGTTTTTTCTAAAGACAATTGGCTGGGGTTTCCTCCAATCAAGTGGTGGCCCACTTACATCAACATGGAGGTAGAATGGTCAAAATTTGTTAGTGAATACTGAGTTTGAGGAATGGGATATGTGTAGTCTTAAAGCTTTGGCTAACAAATTATTGATTGACATTCTGGAGGCTGTGACATTGCTCAGGTCAAAGTTCTTGATTTATCATGCTACTCATATTCAGTTAGACTCTACTATGGCTATTGAGGAGGTTGGCAATTCTTTACGACACCCTTCATGTGGAGGAAGATTCAAAGACTCTCTCCTATATGTTTGAGAAATGGATACCTTTCAATTAGTGCATATTTATAGGCAACGAAATTTCCTAGTAAAGTAGGTGGCACATTATGCATGTTCATCTGATTTTACTTGGGACAATGGTATGACCTTTTGTAAACTACTTTTGATGTTATTGCTTTTAGATTTTTGTTTGATCCTCCACAGAGGAACTTTTGTAGGCTTTGGCCTTTATTATACTATCAATGGATCCTAAAGACTTTGATTTCTTAAGGTGCGGATGAAGTGCAGAGGACAACATCTGCCAATCCCTGATCGGCATCATTTATGGTTGAGATTAGGATGGCATCTCATCATCTTCAAACCCCCCAACTTTTGTTCTTGATTAATGAAAACATCCTTGGAAAATTATTTTATAGTGGTTTGTCTTTCATAAATCAAAGAATTTTACCTCTAACTATGAAATATGAATGCCCACGACTATCCCTCTTAATCCTTACTCCAATCCCAAAGGCCAACACAATAGGATCAAAATCTCGTGATGTAATCCCATGCTAATGTTTCCAATGCATGCGCTTGCTTTGAGAACTCTAATTTCTTCAAAGTAACAATGCTGAGGGCAAGACTAGGCCAACTAAAGCTAGATTGCATCGTCGACAAAGGGATCTGGGTAGGCAATGCACACCAAAAGGCTGATCGACCAACCAAAACAAAGGTCCAACTACGAGCTTTTTAACTGCAACAACTTAAATATATGCTATTAGAGCTAGAATTACTATGACTATTGGCATTAGACTTGCCCTCCAATGGATCCTTGTTAAGGGATTTAGATTGTACTTATTCCAATTACAAGGCTTGTGGAGCTTGATATATTATTTATTGCCACTAGCTCCCTATGTCAGGATTAAGTAATTTGTGCGTCTCCTGCCTTCTTTGCATGTGGTAGTCGTCTCTCAGGCCATCTCCTTGAAATTGAATCCAAATTCTCCTCCACTCATCACCACCAAGGTAGGCCTCTATCCTACCATCGAAAGCTGATAGGGTAGAAATTTGAATGATGCATCACCAACACGATGGTCGTACAATTCGACAAGTTATCATGAATCATCAAGGATTCAGGCGAAAGTCCACATCGACCTTTTGCCTAATAAAAGCATCGTTTCCAAAAGTTGTGGTTTTGTACACGTATTAGCTCTAGAATTACTGTGGTTATCCATGTAGCAAGTACATCAAATAAACTATAATTGATTTAGTGAGCCATTCGTAGTTTCACAGTCTAAAATTGTTCATACTTACATATGCATGGATTAATCTTTGAGACAAGCATATGACTAATGGGAGGATCAACCAGGTAGCAATACAATAATAAAGCACCAAGAAAAATCCCATGTCACAATTTGACACGTTTTTCATGTCTGGCGATACTCAACAAAGGAAGAGTGCTCCCAATTTGGGATACCATCACAAAAGATTCAAAACATTGCCACTCAAAAATAGCATTCCTCAAGGACAACCCTGTTTGTTGAAGAATGAAAAGACTGAAATGTGTTATTTGCAAGTCTATGCCAACAAGAGAGTAGGGGTGATCATGCATTCGATGGCATTGCATAATGCCACAGTTCCAACACTAGTGTAGTGCAACACCATAAAAATCTTTGAATAGAACCTACCCATTCAATAGATAAGTGAGGAACATACAAACTTCCTCCACAAGATGGTTCGACTACGTGACAAAGCTCTACACATATAATGATTGACCACACCAATAAGCAGACAAGCCCTGCAAAGTAGCACCACAAAAAAACATGTCTTATGCAAAAATTGTCTCACACGAAGCCAATTCCATTAGCCCAAATAACCTTAAAGATGTTCAAAGCAAAGGTGCAAAGGATCTAATTAAGGATGAAGGCCTTGGCAAGAACCCTTATTGCATGACAAGCAATACCGGATACAACATGCAGAAGGAAAAACACGCTCAACCAACATAGAGTCAAGCAACAATTGCACCACTTAAAGACACAATTTGAGCAACACCTCATTCCTGCATTGAACTTCCCAAGAAAGCCATTGCATGCAACATGCCCACTTATGGATTGTATTGTGTCAATTCTACCAAACAAAAACGATAGGACTACCAATAAGTAATCACCATAACCGTGCGAAAGCAGCTCGCAACCCTGAAAAATACCCAAGAAAGTTACACTTCGAGGTCCCCATTTGTCTCATGTAAAGGTTTTTTCTGAGAGCACGTGAATAGGACCTCGCACCGCAAAGGTGGGCAGGCCACTGCGCTCTCACATGTTGCACTGGCACTACATGAGTAAACCATACTACATATTGGAACAACAATTCTACACTTCTCTTAGGCCACAATGCATCCTACATAACAATTTGCAGGGTGAATATTTGCGAAATTTTGGTCACAGAAGAAGGCAAGGCTACCAACAGGTAATCACATTATCCCAGCAATAGTAGCCCACAGAGCTAATAATCCCAATGAAAGTTACACTTTTCAGCAGTGATATGGCGTGGGTGATAATTACCATTGAGCATCCGATGAGAGGCCACCATGCACGTGAATGGTGCACATACCTATACACTGCACCAGTTGTGCTCTGTAAAGGATACAACCCAAAGCATCAAAACTATTGCACATGCTGCATTATCCATCTTTCGGTTCACTACAAGATGCACAACATCGAACATGCCTACTTGTGGATTGTTCATTGCATCAATTCGATCATGGAAGGAGTCAAGAGAACTAATAGATAAATAGCTTTTCCAAGCCGCAGCAGTCGACTGTGCTAAAATTCTCAAAAAAAGTTACACTTTTTCGTCCACACACGAAGCAGGCACAAGTTGTCGCCGTGGAACCACGATGAGCCCCAGCGCACATAAAGAGACCACATTACACGTGCAAAGGTAGACTATTGTGCACACACAATGGGAGATAATTGGGTGCACATGCGTGTCGTGCACTGCCACTCCGTGATTAAACCATACCGCATATTACACCAGTTATATTACACATTTCTTCAATCCACACAACATTCCACATACCCTTTCATGAATTGTATATAGAGACAACACTGTCAAGGTGGTAAGACTACCAGTAGGTTATGACCTTGTCCAAGTAGCACAACACCATTAGTGCTCATCACAAGCTACAACAAAAAATGTATAAGCCCTTATGCATGTTGCACCATCCATCATCCACTTTGTTGCAAGCTATATGACATACCACTTGCACAGAATATCGAGCCTAGGAAAATATCAAGCAAATGCAGAAATAGCCCCCTTGTACTATCAGATAGACAATCATGTGGTCACATAGTACATTGTTGATTGCATCGTGCACACCATGTTGCAGCATGCATGGCACTATGACAGGCATGTAGTTCAGCCCCACTAAGATAAGGACTTAGCCAAACATGCAAAAGCCCTAGAGCAAATTGCCACACCCATAAAACTAATAAGGGCACTATTTTAACAATGTGAGCGACGAAGCCAGTGAAATTTTTTAAACTCTCTTAAGTGTTTGGTTGGTGTTTCACAAATCTAATAATTGGATCGTGATGATTTATAGTGATTCCAAAGTGAGGCAAAAGCATCAAAACCTAGTAGAGCCACCGAGGGATGCATCACAAGGCTAGTTTCATAGGACCTGCACAAAGGTACCCGCACAATTGTATCTACAAAAAGTATTGCAGTAAGTATCGCAATAAGTAGAACAAAATCGAGCCAAATCGAGCTATGTCAAGTAGGAGAGCCAAGGAGAAAGCCCAATTTTTGTTAAAGTTAAACCATCTTGATTTGTTTCATTCAATAGAGGGGGATGAATCTTTTGCAACATAGTACTGGATCTTAGTAGAACATGGCAACAAGAACACTCTGCCACTTACAGTGCCCTATGGAAAATTTAAGCCAACTACAAAGGATTCCATGCGCCATACGTTCTTCACTATCATTTCTTACATGCCATCCAAGTTTCTGTGACACTGGACTAGCTCTCACCCTTGGGGTGTTAAGACCCTACTATAGGCAAACAGGCACACGATAGACCTAAGCATCACATCTTAGCATGGATTCTGACTTCAAGGTGTTTAGTCATAATCCAACACACGATAGCTTCGCACCACTAGCTTTTCAACCAAGCATGATGACCAATTGTGAGAATCAACAGTTCTTTTAATACCAGGTTAAATAACTAACATGACACATTGATCAGTAGGGTAAAACTAAACTCTCTTAATGGTCTAAACCAATGACATAGCTACTATTTTTATTTAAAGTAGTTAATAAAACAACAACAAACTTTGCTATGATGGCTTTTGTGGGTTGTATAAAACTTGTAAATATCATATTACTTTTGTTTCTTAAGAGTAATGTTGACTTGAAACCCTTTTCTTTTAGGTTTTAGAAGAAGACGGCAATGCTTCCTGTTATTAACAAACAAATCAATTAGGAACCTATACAGTTTGACGTATATCACTCTGAGGTTTTTCATATTTTATGTCGCATTCTTAATCCCTTGAACTATTACAATGGTATGCTTTACAATGACATGCTACAACCTTGTTATTCTTTCAAATCTGACCAATTACATAGGGACTTGCATTGTAGTGGTGGAGCTTATTGTGTTTGGCTTGAATTTAGTGAAAAGAACTTCATAAATAGTTTTGCAGTGATGAGATATCATTTTTTGTTGGCTTGTCCTCACGTTAATGTTATGATATTTCCAAAAAATCTTTTGCATGTTTAGATGAAATAATTGTCAATATATTAACTGATTAATGCATGTTATTTATCATTTATTTGTGGCAGATCCATGCAGGTGAGAAAAAATTAGTGTCTTGTTTGTAAGTATAGCTTTTCAAGTAAAACATTGTGTCTACGTGAATGAGGTGTACTTCATCTACAAGTTAAAACAACTTTCAATTAAGTATACTATAATTGTTTTGTTTATTTCTTTTTATTTTCTTTAATTTACTAGTTTTAGATATTGCATATCAATTTATCTTTTAAAACTTTTGTTTTTTTTAACAAAAAGATTGTGATTGATGTTGCGCTCTAGAAATGACAAAAAAAGGAAATAGAGGAGCTTTGGGCAATGCTACTGGTGCTTCTTTTTTTCTTTAAATACTTTTGTCCTCTTTTTTTTGCCCAGCCACCAAAAGAGTAATCATTTTATGCATATATGTTATTGAGCTTTGACGCTGAACATCTTGAAGAAGAAATTCTTAGTCTACACAATAATTTACTACTGGACTGGTGTATGGCTTTACAGTTAGTTTTTCAATTTGACACTTAATTTATTGAGACACTGTCCTTCATAATTTCATTCAAGTTTTAGGTTATAGAGTGTACTTGAGAAGAAGTGAATAGCTTTGGAGTTGGAGGACGAAAAGAAAGCAAAAGCTTATCAAGGGATAAGGTTATTGGAACAAGAAAGGAAGATCCAGAATCTCAGCTCACTGATACTATGTTCTGAATGGGATGAACAAAGTTATTTACTTAACCTTTGTGTTTTTTCTTTGGTTGATTGGCAATCTAATTCTTTTCTTTTCACTGACTATGTGATTGTTAGATAGACTTTTTGTTGCTAGTTGCTAATTATTTATTAATTTTAAACTTGCATAAGGTTAACCTACAAGACCTTTTGAGCTAGAGCACCTTATTTTCCCTAATCATTAATTTGTCTTCTAGTGTCCTATAATTGCTAAAGGAAGATAGTATATTATATGTTTCTGAATGTAGATAATGGTTTTTATTAGGTTATTTGTATGGCTTATTGATTGCTTTCTGAATATTCCTAGAATTTATGTTTTATGTTTACTTTTCTAAACCTTATAAATACTAGTATTTTGTTCCTGCAAGTGGCTTGTACTTCATTTGCTAGAACTGTTTTATGTTTAATGTCTTTGTTCAAAATGTTTGATGCTATTGCTTCTTATAAAGGTTGGCAAATTTCTAAGAGTAAAAGTTCATTTAGATTTGACCTTTTTTTCCTAATAGGAGGTCTAAGATTCAATGTGAGCATAGCCTTTAATTTTCTAAAAAATTTACTTCATAATTTTTTATGATTAAAAAACCATTGTTTACTATGGAGTCGTAGAATATTTGGTAGTACAAAATTTCAAAAAGTAAAGAAGAAGGAAAGTTTTTTGAAAATGAACCTTAATCATTTTGTTGTTGGCTTTCTTCAGCCAGCATCTTAGGATTGCTCGACTCCATCTTTAACAGTTTTGAAACTATTTATGGCCCTCATTAACTTTGTTTGTCTTGTATTCCCCTTCATCAATCCCACTCTTTAGTTATAAGAATATTACATAGTTAACACTTTTTATCTCAAAAAATTGTGAAGGGTCACCATTTTCTCCTTGCAATTGTTTGAGGCCAATGCATTGTAAGCATTTGATGTATTGGTAGTTATCTATATACATTTCAATATTAATTTGTTTATTTATCTTTTTGTTTAATCCTCTGATCATGTTATATTTTTTTTCTTGTTTACAATTTCTAAGGTTATCATGCACCTATAAGAACTTGGCTTCATATTTTGAAATTTTTTATTTCCTCTTTTTTATTTTTCATTGTTAAATTTTATCTTTAATGACATATTATTATTTTTTATTATTAATTAAGGTTTTTTTTATAGGTTAGGAGGCATGTGATCAAGTGTCTTGGGGCTTTTCAAAAGAAAATTACTAATGAGGTAATGCTTATTGATGCATCTATTATAATTATTTTAGCCTTCATTTAGGTTGTCTTCTTTATGCTTTATTTATTCTAGATTGTAATATTTCTAATATTATGCAATAAACTCTATTAATTCTCTGACATCCTTTTATTTCACCTTCTTTGTAACAAAAGGATATGCCTTGCATTTGTCATATAAGAACACGAGAATATAGGAAGGATTTCTTTGGATGTCAATTTGTGCTTCCATGTAAAGTATCATATGTTTATTGGAAATAACTAACACATTGCAGCTATATGGATTCTTTTTTGTCATGTACTTGATAAGCAAAGTGTGTGAGCAATATCTTAGGTCGCTTTTAATTTTGCTTCACAAGCCATATCTTGAAAAAAACATATTAATTTTAGGAGACATTTTGTTAGGTATTATTTAGATAGTATTGACATTTAAATCATATTGTTATATAGATGTTGATGTTACCTAAAATTGATCGATATCTGTTTATTGTTTAGCTGAAGGTATCTCAATAATCTACTATTCTTATTGCTAATGTGAAGTTTTTCATCATCTAGATGTCGCTTTTATTTGCAAAATACAATTAAAATTTTAAATATATTATTTAAAGATGTAATCAAATAATGCACCTAATATATTTAAATAATATTATAGTGTATGCCATTGTAGTTTAACCAAATGCCCTTTTGATATTTTATTTTGTCATTAGCTCTTGGCAATATGATCTCAACTTTGCTTCTTGCATGACATACAACTTTATTCTTTAGTAAAGATCTACTATGCATATTGGTTCTAATTTCCACTTTATGAGTTACTAATAGCTTTATGTCAACACTTATATTAATTGTTTTAGTTATCATTATGCATTTATTTAGTGAAATCAATATATAACAAGTTGTTATGCATGTCTAATGATTGTGAAGACAACATCAAGCCTAAGAAAGTCCCCTTTTTCCAATTTCTTTTTATTTATAGAGAAAATAAACATCATTAGAGTATACACTCTCAAGAGTTTTCTACGTCATTAAAGCCATTCATGTATTTTTTCGGATTATCCTTCTAAAGTATAAAGGCCACCTTGTTCATCTTTTCTCAATAATGTTTCTCATATTTTCTTATGAACATGAGGACATAGCCTTTAGTAAGTTTATTAAGACACTTGTATTTATTTAATGGCCATTATGGAAATCTTATATATTTTTAAAGGAGGCTATACTATTTATTAGATTAGAATAGCCAAATTATCCATCCAATTCAATTTAAACACATCAATGTTTAGAAATAACTAATTATGTTATAGCAATTTGTGATACTTATTTAATATTTTTATTATTTTAATTGTCAATTAAGATCTATATAAACTTAAATGGCCTTAACTACTATTAATAATCTTATGAGAATTTATCCAAGCCATTATTAATTTAAATTTATTTAAAATAGACTTTGATTGAGTTGGTATTCGGATTAATTAGAGACCTTAACTCATTTAACACCATTACTTAGTCTCTTGTAATGGTTTAGGCCTCTTAAACCATATGCTTCTACTTAGATAATGTGTTTTTACTTTGTTGATCATGGGATGAATTTTTCTTATTTTAAGATTTTTTATAATAAAATGCTCCATATTTTATCTTTTTGGATTAATTCTTATGTCCAGTTTGACAAATTTTCCATTACCTCAAGTGTAGTTAAATCTTGGTTAAGTTTTGACTAGCATCAAAGAAATTCTAAAAGACTAGAATATCATTCTAGCATTATCTACAAAAGTAATAGAAGGATTGAAGGGCACTAAAAGAATATGTCGTTTCCTTAAACCAAGACTTCCTCAACCCAAATTGTGAAGCAATTGGTTTTTTTTAAACCCTACATTTATAATTGGCTATTGCAACTCTTACAATAACAAATGGAGTTTTTTTGGGCCATCCCCATAATGATTATTGAATATATTTGAGCATTGCAAGCTAATGTTCCACTCGGTCACAATTTCTCCATTAACAATACCTTGATTGAAATTCATTTACCAATCAAGCCATTGACTATCTCCTCTATCACAAGTGATTTGTATTCTGATTGAATCAGGGTTAGGCTCTGTCTCTTTTTTGGCTTGAACATCTAGTTATTACCTAATGGATCCATTAGTTTTTTTATTTATTTGTCTTTAAGCATTGTTGAAAGCATGACTCTAATTCCATCATTTTATGACCTTGCCTTAGTGTCAAGGTATTGACTAGTATTGTCTCAAGAAATTTTTTTCTCATTTAATGTTTATATTTATAAACTAAAAATTTCTTTTATGTGGCTATTGATAATTATATTCCTCCATCTATAAGTCTACTATGAGTTTTTTCTTGCACTACTAATTCCACTTTTAAATTTGATGATCACTCCCTATTGTCATTGCTCTTAATTTTCTTGCATTTTCAAAAAATTTTGAAAAATTGCATCAAAAGAAGTCATTTTGTCTTCCTCTGAATTGTGATCCTAACATAGTTATAGTCATTTTGTTTTTGGCTATTCTTCCATAGTTGAGTTTTGCATTCTTTAGGTTTCTAACCATTGCAATTTCATTGGTAAGATTTGGTTATTAATTTCTACATAGGAAACTTTCCCTTTTCCATTCATAAAGGGTTTAATGTTATCGATACTCGCTATTTCATTATTGATTTCTTCCATGTTGGAGCAAGGTGGATTATAAGATTTCTTGGTCAAGTCTATTTGGAGTTGTGCTTTTTGCCATTAAGAAATTTTCTTCTTTATTAATAAGGAGGGGCATGTGCTTGTTGGATTGTTTAGAGATGCAAATTTATTTAAATTCTCCATTAAAATGCCCATATATCTCAAAGTTCTAGAAAAATAATTCCATTTATTTAATGAAAATATATAGCTTATCCCTTTAATCTCATATAAAAAGACTAATTTCTAGAAAATGCTAATTATCACATTACCACTTATGTTTTTTTTCTATATTTAAGTATTTTTTATATTAATTGAAGTAAATAAAATTTAATGGCATCTTATTTAGTAAGGGCATTCCTATTTAGCCTTTAATTATTTGACTTTGTTTAAAATACATGACTATTGATGAACTCTTGGATTGTATAGAAGCCCAAATCATGAAGCACCTCCAAGCACTAGCAATGCAAATGCCATCAACTACATAGAGTTCTTTTCTCATTCCTTTCTTTTTCTAATTTCTAACCCAACGATGGAGAATAGTCAAAAATTATAATTGACTAGTGAAGAACTATGTACAACATCTTTTTAAAGGTCAAAGGAAATATATAGTTTCACCTTATACAACTTAAACATGATTTCTTTATGCTTAAGAAACATCCTTTCTTTAAATGACAGATTGCATGTCAGATTTTGAGATTTGGCAAAATTTTCAAGTTTTTTAAGTTTAAAAATTAGCCACTAAGCTCATTAAGTTTTTAAATGTTATAACAAGATTCTTTACTCTTTAGATTCCTGCTAAATTCATTCAAATATTCTAATACAAGTCTTAGATGTTTGTATAATTGTTAAGTAGATCTAATTAAGAAAGTGTAGTTAAAGAATTAAAAAAATTAGAATAGTTATCTTCTAGGTTGTTAAGCCAAACTAGTAAACATATATGCTCAAAATCATGGGGTTTTAGGTTACAAGTCGTTAATATAATTTTTCATCCTACCTCTTCTCTTTTCAAATTATCTTTTTCTTATGTCTTGTTTGGCTTGTCTATTTTTCTATTCATACGAAAAAGTTTTAAGAGCACATCTTCTAAATGGTTAACATTTTCCAAACCATCAAAACCTTTTTCCATAAGCTTATTCTCAATTACTAAAACACCAGCCACCTTCTCTGAATTGTACTTATCTGTACTCGTATTCAAAAGTGTAGTCACTGGTTCTTTGTAGTATTTATTCTATTTACGATAAATTTAATAGTATTGCGTTGTGACCATATAATATTACAATCTCTTAGAAATCATATAGGCATACCTTAAATCTTAAACAGGATTTTTTTTCACAAGACAATTTATTAGCTCTGACAGTTATTCATCAAGCTATAAGCATTTTAAACATAATAGATCGTATTAGTATAATATCTTTTTTTATGATTTTGGTGAGCATTTTTGTTCATAGAACTATGGATTTTTTTTTCTTATGCTTTGTGAAGCTCAGTGAAAAAACATGCTCAAATCCACATGACTGTTGTAAAATATTTTTTAAAGTTGGTGTTAGTGCCAATGTTATCTATTTTTTGTGGTAAAAAAATGGACATATTTGTCTTCTTTTTTCTCATTTCATTCAAAAATGTTATGGAAAGGTCTAATCGTTACAAATAATATATTCAAACAAATTAAAAGAATACTTTTTTAACCACATTTAAACAAATTAAAATTTCATTTAAAAGAAACTTTTTTATGTTTCTTTCTTAAATGGCAATAGCAACAACAAACAAACCCAATACCCTTTTGACAAGCTTTCTAAAATATGTCCCTACGAGAGTTACCTTCTAAGTTAAATGAAGAAGTCGAAAGTGCGGAGCCAATTAAATAGGATCTAAAATTTGCATTCCACTTCCATTTACCTATCCTATGTAGGAAATTTGTGCATTTAAAGGGGATACGCTAACATTGGGAAGTTGTTTACCTAAGAATGTTGAAGGAACTGATAAGGTTGAGGACATTTTCTTCTTAATGAGCATGGTTTGCTGAATTTTACCTATCAAAAGAAAACTCATCAAAATAGAAATAGCCCATATTCAATGTATATTCTGCCTTCCCCCGCACAAACACCCTCTCACACCTTTCTTTCTCTCAGATGTCTAGAAGTTTTGCAAATATTAGATTTTTATTACTTTTTGGTGACCTTTCATTAAATAGTAATAGCAAGGTGTCTATCTTTCTATTCCATCCCTTGTAAGCTATTTCTTATGCACTATTGTGAACACATTTTAAGGTGTCTCATTTTTTATGATTTTTAAGATGTCAACATCAAATTTCTCCAAAATAACTATATGGAATCAGAATAGCTCCAAGAGTAAGTTCTTACCAATCAAAAGGTTCTATTAAACATAATTTATTTTATTATTATTGTATTAAATATTCTTCCTATGTAGATTGAATCTTTAAAAATTGAGAAGACTTCACTAAAAATGAACTTGGACAATGTTGTTACTTTGGCAACTGTACATAATGCCTACTTCATGGAGAAGGGTGAAGATGTATGTTTTTTGTTACAGTCCTGTTTGATGTAGTAGGTGCATTGTTTAATGAATATCTTCAATTATTTATGAGTTTATGCTTAGACTCTTGTTTTATCCACGAGTGCAAGGAAAACTACTTAGTTAAATGAAGTCTCTAACATAATATTGATGGTCCTCTTCAGTAAAACCCCACTTTATTTTATATGTTTTGCTTGTTTTTAAGGAACTAATTTAGTCTAATATGTTATAGGAATATAGATCTTAATAACTGAATTAAGAATTCGTGTTTTGAAGTTTGGAATCCATTTTAATTATTTTAAAGTTGAATATTAATGTTTGTGATAGGTTATTACTTCAAACGTAATGATGTCAGATCAATGTGATTTCTCCTAATCATAATTTGCCTTTTAGTAACTAGTAGTCTTTGATAAACTTAAAATAAATAACATTGATAATGATACTTTTCTTGTACTTATTACATAAACAAAAAAACTATTATGTGCAAATGTGAATTGATTAAAGAAACCATACATATAAATAAGAACAATTGCATAAAACTACAAAATATGATATTAAACTATTAAACAATTGACATTAAATAAATCAACTAGGACGATGTTTATTAAAACATGTTAAATAAATTGTAGGATCTACTGCGCTAAGAAAGAAAAGAAAGCATGATAGAACTTGGTAATGGCATTAGACATCTTTAACTTACTTTGAAGGTTACAATGGAGAAGTAAAGTAGTGGTTGGGAACATGTAGATAAAAGACATGGTTTTATGGTAAAACTTGTTTAGGATCCTGCTTTATTTATAAATCCCTCTATATATGTCTGGATGTATATCTCCTTATCATTTCCTTCATTTTTTTATCCTTAACTGAAGTGTTTTGTGCTAAGGAAATCTCACAAGAGGGGGGGTGAATTATGTATTTAAAATTTTATGAATTTCGAAATTAAACTTAAAAACCTTTAAGCAAGAGTAAAGAGAGTTGAACACACAAAGTTTTAAGTGGTTCGACTCAAAACCGAGTCTACGTCCACCCCCAACTGGTGTTGGGAAATATCCACTAAATGCACCGATTACAAGTGAGGTTTTTCGTACGGTTCACCTCAAACCTACTTGGGATTTTTACTACGGCTAATCCCAAACCTACTTGAGTTTTTACCGGGCTCAACTCAAACCTGGGGCTTTAGCATTACTGCCGGGATGCCCTTGCCCCAAAACGAAAAGTACAATGATTGGCAAAAAAAACTTAAGAGAAATATGAGAAAAGAGGAGGCACACACAATCGACAAATTAGAGGGATAGAAATTGAGAAATAATTGAAAAACCTCTAATTCCAATAGCCTTCTTGTCGCTTAGCTTTTTGAGCTTGGATCCACCGTTTTTGCTTGAGTGCTCGAATTTTGAGATCTGAAATCTTTGGAAAATTTAGCAAAGATTAAACTGAAAAATACATCAATTTTCCTTATTTATAGAGCTCAAATTTGAGCTCTAAAAACACCCCCAATGGCTCCAAAAATTAATTAGCCGTTTGGGCAATGGACGGAAAGCAGCCACCGTCCGATCCAGGCCCAAAAATGAACAGCGCAGATTGATTTAAGCATTTTACCGTTCGGGCTTAATCCAGAGCGTTGGATCCGGGCACGTAATCGAACGACAAGGATTAAATCTCGCGATTACCGTTTACGCGATTTAATCCCGTGCGTAGGATCCGGGCGCAAAGATGAACGACACAGATTTTACCTTACGGGATGAATCCTGTGCGTTGGATCCGGGCGGGCTTGATCTGAGCCATTGGATCCCGCGAAGGCTGAAACTGGGATTTTTAGTCCCACATTTCGTATGCGGAATTGTTGGAGCGCTATATAAGAAATCCACCCTTTTTGCATTGCGAGCCTCTTTGGGGTTGGCTCCCACCTTCCTTGACCAGGACTTGATCACCTGGTTCGGGTTGACTTAGCCAAGCATTGTTCATTGACTGTTGACCGCGCTGCAGTTTGACCTAGCCGAGCTCCTCTCGGCGGGCTTTGGGCGTGCTTGGTTTAGCCAGGCACTGTTGATTTGACCGTTGACCAGCGCTAGCCGAGCTCCTTTGGGCGGGCTTGGCTCGGCCTTCTCAGGTCAACCAAATTTTTATTTTTAAATTAAATTTTTAATTTCTAAAAGACCTGGACGGGCTGTTTTCGCGTCGGGTCGACCCGCCCATTGCTACAGTGCATTTTCCCTAGACTTCAGCTGTTTTAGGGTGTTTTTGACGAATTTTTGTGCCGAAAATTTGAATATAAGATAATTTTATATTCTTATAGTATTATAAGTTATTTAAATAGCAATGAAAGGAAATTCATGAAAAATAATTCCAAAGCAATATTAAAAAAACCAAATACCAATGTCTATACATTTTGTCAAATATGCTTGGCCCATAAATCAAAATTCAGTATTAAATAACTTTATAATATTTTTAAATATTAATACTACTAGTGTGCCTCATAATCTCAAAGTTTGGACATATCAAATTCAAGAGAAATAAAAAGAAATTCAATTATAAAAAAATCTTGTGCATGTCTCAAATTTCTTTGAAGTATGCCATGACCTCAAGGCCCTTAGAGACCATTATTTTAGACATCTAAAATACATGGCTTGATTTAATTAATTAGTAACAATTTTACTTAAAATAAAGCCCAAATAAAATATGCACATTTATACTTGACTCATCAAACACAAGGGTGTAACATTAACCACATATATGTGTTTTTTAATAATATTGCAATTTCAGTTTTAGCTTTAAAATAGTGCACTGCCAACTTCCAGTACAACATATTCGCAAGTTTATATTCCAATGGTGTTGGTTGTTGCACAGATGATGTTCTTTGATTTTAAATACATTTCAAGAAAACTATGTGTTGCATAATGATGATACTTTAGCTTGGCCTTCATTTCATATGGATTATTTACTTGGTTCTAGAGGTTATTTTGTTATAAGAAAATTGCATTTTGGTGATGTTAATTGCGACAATTAATTAAATTTTTTTCAATTGAAAATTTTAAATAAATTTTCTTAGCTATATGATGTGTAAAATTATTAAACTCAATTAATGCTTTTTGAATTGTGTTCAATGTGCTAAAATTAACTCCCTTGTATTTTGTTGTTCTCTTTTAGCTACAATGAGAAGTCAAGAATACTCAAAAAGTTGCAAGAGTAGTTTATGATGAACTAGTTTTCTATCATCTCTCTAAGAATTTTCGAATGTATTGTTCACTCTACTTTTGCTAGAGAAATGATCTTTCCTTTTTATTATTTTTTTTTTATATTGGAACTTTAAAATCTTCATTTTGTAAAAACTTTTATGGTAGCTATTCTGATCTACTTGGCTTTCAAAACGTCTTTTGGGGTTCTCTTTTAGGTAAAAAGGAAAGAAATAACTATTAGTTTGTCATATTTTTCGAAGTTAGTCAGTGACTCAACTCAAAAGCTTTTTTATAAAGTTAGAGAACTCCTTCGCACTTTGGCCATTTAAAAGATTCATTTGAAAATCTTGTAGCCATTCCCAAAGTCTTCATGTAGCTTTTCTCCTTCTTTTCTAAAATAATACTAGTAATTCCTGTATTTTTTGTGCTTATTTGTCATATGTGTAATCGATATGGCATATATTATTGTTCTCTTTTGTGTTTTATCTTATTTTTTCACCCTTGAAATGATGAACTGTCCATGTCTTTTCAAGGAAAAGTTTGTTTTTGTTGAATCAAGGCCATCATTGCAATTATCGTTCTATTCATGATTGTTTCCAAAAAACAAATATGTTAAGAGTGAAGAACCTTGCTGGGCAACCTTTGAAGAGAAGTTGTGCAGTAGATAAGGAAGCTAGTGAATATATTTTTTTACTCAAAAACTATGTCATGTTGTCCTCATTGACTTGGTGTTTTGATATAATTAATTTTGGGGACCTGTATTTGCAAGGAAATATTTACAACATGGTTGCATTAATCAAATTGTAGTTTGACTTGAGTTACATTTTCCTTTTTGTCCCTTTAGCTACTATGGGTGATTTAATAAATCTTCAAGATACTTCACAATTATGAGTATGGGATGTTTGTATAGTAATGAAGATGTGAGCCATCTTTTTAGATCAATTCTTGCACCTTATTCGAAAAGGAAAGGCCTCTTATATTACCTTGTACTTTTGCCGTGATTAACATCAATATAATGTCAATGGTTACCTTTTGGTTAAATGTAAATGAAAAATATATAAACCTTTTCTTCCAACAATTCTATTGTATAACATGGCAAGATTCAATGACCATTCTGGCCCAATTCTTTGCAATGATGTCACTTACTATAGCTAAATTAGTCCACTTGATCCATCAACAACCTATACTCATTATTGAATTTAGTCAAAATATGGGGAAATTCATAGGATTTTCCTTGAATAAATCAAGAGTAATCATGCAAGAGAGGTGGGTGGAGGAGAGAGAGTAGAACAAAGATTGTTAGTTGATGGTTATGCTTCCTTACTTCTACTGCTTGGTTTTAGAGCACAAGCATATGAAAATCACTAATGATTCTATAGAATACTACCAATTATATTTTGTTGTACAACACCTATTAGTTGTGTATGGAAAACTTCAAATTAGAATGGTGCTAAATTTATTTAAAAATCTTATCATACACCATAATTGATGGATGATTCTACTTGGTTTAAAAATAGTGTTACTCATTCTTATTTGGTTATTGCTATTATGATTAATTTGTAAAACTTCTTATAAAATTTCGAGACAAATTTTTTCTAGATTGCCACTCAGATTATAGAAATACCTCAAGACCTGGTCCTCAAATCTTCGCTGGACTTCTTGAAGGCTTTCTCTTAGAGGTTTTGTATGACATCTATTTAAGTTTTTTAGTTTTGCTTCTCATGTCAAATTGCTAAACTTCTTTGCACTTCTTGTGAAATTTCCAATAATTGAGTCCAATTCTTGAGGAAATCTTTGAGAAAAATTGGCAAAACATTATGCTTGTTTCTTCATCTGTCTTAAACTTTCAAGCTCATCATCACAAGTGGCTCTATGCTTGAGTTCACTATCTCAAGTTGTGGGCAATTTTCACTGGGTGCTATACTCTCTCAAGGTTTCTTCATATCCCTTCCTGATGGGTTAGTACCTCTTGTGGCTTGAAGAACTTTTCTTCAATATCATTTATACATATGACAAATGTTGTTGGGATAGGTCAAGATTGTGTTTTTTTCTTTTGTTGTTGTTCTCTTTATCATTTGTCCTTTTTATCAAGGATTTATTTCTCTTTGAATATTTTTTAAGTAGAAATGGATCTTTTGGAGAGTTTTTTTGGTTAAAAGAGAACATGAGATAATGAAACACATATTTTCTTCTTCCTTATTATTATTAATTAGTTGCCAATGGCATTTGTGCTTTTAGTTGATGTAAAGTGTGACTTATGTCTCTCATCTAGGGGTGGTTCGATAATTCTCAAAAATAATATACTTTGATAGTAGAATTTTAGTTCCCATGATAAAATCATACAAAAGAGATAATACGTCATGGAATTCCTTATCAATTATGAAATTCCCAAGTAATTATTCATTCTCTAGATTTACTAGTATTGATTTTTCGTTATGGCAATAGGTTTAGACAATAAATGTTATCATTGATTTTCTTTAGGAGTCAAATAATATATAACAAATTGGTTTTAATAGTCTTAGCCCCATTGTTATTCTTTTAATATATAAAACATTGCTAGATCTCCTAAAATTATTGTATTGATGATGCATATCACATCTCTTTTTGTGTGATTGCAAGAGCTTCAACAACATCTTGATAAGAATTTAATTTTTTAAATATTCTTGATAATCTCTTATAGCTTTTATTTGTAATTATTGGATGGGTTTGTTGAGAATTCCAAGTTAAGTGGATTCAACTTTAGATATACTAGACACACCTTAAATGAGCTCCAAACAATTGATTTGTGGATGTGTTGATTTTGTGCAAATCGTGTCTCTATTTGTATGTATGTTGGAAGAGCTTCAACTACATATTGAAGTAGAACTATTCAAATGTTATTGATAATCTTTTATACCTTCTATTATATTAATACTTTGACTCTATTGGTTGGGCTTATTTCAAAATCCAAGTTGAATAGACTCAAGGGTACATATATTAGACACACCACATTGAATGAGCACTAAATAATTGAATTGTGGGTGGTTTGATTTAATTAAAATTGGGCAAACAATAAATTATGATCTTATGTCTTCGAGTGACAAGAGTCATATCCTTTCATTGGATTCATATTTACTATGTTAATGACATTTTGTTTATTTATCAATCTGCTTATGAAATGAGTATTTCACCTCCACACAGTGTTTGTTGGTAACTCAAGATGTATATATACATCGTTAAGAAAAATGTGTTGCTTTTAACCCTTGATATCCTATTTTCACTCTACCATCTTAAGAATGATTTTCTTAATCATAGTAAAAAATTGCAAAATCATCTTATTTTTGATAATCCTTGAAGAAAATCAATGAAGATGGTCTTATATGGTTGATTAGGTATAGGTAGTGGTATGTATAGACCTTATATTAGATTAGTTGGTTTTGTAATGCTTTAGAATGTACTCTCTTAAATAAACTTCTGTGTCAGATTTCATATGTGGCTAATATATTACCTTTGAAGATTGAAAATAATCTTGTTAAAAATGTTTTTGTTCAATGTTTTTTAATGAAATACGATAAGTAAATATGATTTTGTATGTTATACATGACTAATTGTTCAGTTTTAAGTAGGCATTTTTGTTTGTGACAAGTGTGTGACATTTTTATGACAATAATGAATGACTTAGATTTGAAAATTGTAGATTTGGAAAGGTCTCAATAAGAGAAATCCAAGGCTATTATTTTTTTGGAGTTGGAGGTTTTTTTGGGGTTGAGGACTAAACTCAATATATGAATTTTATATTAAAATAACAATGTAATGCTAAATGAAAAATGGTTTTTTTAAGTTATATGGTAAGAGACTTATTCTCTTATACTTCATGATGTTTTGTGTCCTTATTGAATAAGGTATGGAGTTGTGGTACAACTGGGTGCTAAAGAAAAAAAAAGTAATCACTTAAAGGGAAACAATGAGGGAGAGCTTGACATGAAGTTAGGGAAAGATGAAGATTGTGATGAGAATTTAGAAAGGAGAGTCTATGTGGAGTTTCAAGAAGGAGCTTGGTAAGATGAAGAAAGCTTTTGTATGTTTGTAGTTCAAAATATTTTTTGATATTTTTTGTTTGGGACTATTTATTTTTGTACCACTTCATCTAGCAATCTTTTAGGATTTATTCATTGCTTGGTGATTCCAACTCTAAGGCATGTTTTGATGATCACTTTCTACTTTCTTTAGTCCTAAGTATTACATTGGCATTCATTTTTTGTCATAAGTTTGCAAATCTACCTTGGCCTAAATTTTTAAGAGTATTTGTTGTTCTTTAAATTTTGAGGGCATAGATTGACATATATCAACTTCTTTTACATTCTCCATTAGCCTTAGACAACCTTAAGCTTCCTCACTTTGAATTGGATTCATTCAACTTTGGTGGTGATGTAATTTTTGATTTTTATATTATGGTAATTTTATCATGATAAGTTATTTCTTTGTAACTATCTATTCAAAGCCTTGAACAGTTTGTATTAGCGATGCTACCTATTATTCCAAAGATTTTTTGGAATCTCCATCATGTATAGTTGTTTGTTCATTTCTTTTCATGAACTTTTAGTCTTGACCATATATGTCCAAGATGATGTTTCAATACAAAATGATTCATCCACAGCTTGTACCATTGTCAAATGTAGTTGAAAAATAAACTAAATGAATATAGTTCCTTAAGCAATATTGTGTCATCTTAATTTGCTTAACTGGATTTTGTTAAATACTAAAATGCCATTTGTTCAAAGGAATACAAAGAGAGCTCAACCAAGAGAGAACATAAAATTTAAAGGGTTGGTTTCCCTTATGATTTATTATTAGTCAACCCCAAAAAAACACCTGCAATGTAAGATAGTACGATTTGTGTATTTGTCTTTTTCCTTGCCCTCAACAAAAGCTTAAGTTGGGAAAATATTTGCATATAATTGAAGATTGCTTGCCCGACTTTGAAATTCCTAATTGACTACATTTAGATTAGTCTCTTTCATATTTTTTAGCTTAAGCTCTACAAATAGTTTTGATGGAAGTGACTTGATTTTAATAAACTTTTCTTTTGTATGTTCAAATGATTTGTTGTCAAATTTGATGCCTCTTGATTGCCTATGGAGTGCTCTACTAATGAGCCCCACTTCTTCAACATAATATATATGTTTATTACATCTCATTGTTCTTATAATATTTAGTTGTTGTTTGCAATTGTGACTCATATCTTACTCTTTTTGATGTGCAAATTATCATCACATCTATATCCACTTGTTACTATCTTCATATGGGCTATATGAGAAACATTATATGTTGATCATTACAATTGTTAAGTAAAAAATCTTACATGTTGATCATTACATTTGTATTATCCTTAAACGAAAAAAACTGATCTATATCAGTTTGAATACCTACTTAATTCTTCCCTTGTGAGATAATAATCTTGTTCCCATAAACTGCTTAATTTGATATTCTATTATGTTATGCCTTTAGAGTCTTGAGACCGTTCCTACGGAGTGTGTGGCACAATTTAAGTCCCTCATTTTAAGCCACGACTGTGTCTATAGATTTATGATCAAGAAAATTATGGAATTTATGTTTGAGAAGGTATGATATGATGATCTTGATTTTTGTTTCTTCAGTGAAAACACACAACAATTTCTCATCTAAAAAAATCACTCAAATGTAGAATCTATTGGGTCACCAACTATGTCAACATAAGAAGCAAATTGATGAGCTTAAGTGTTGCTTCGAAAATAGGGAGAAGAATACTGCAGTTAGCTAAATCAAGTCTTTTCTTTTTATTTTTTTAGGATGACGTTTCCATTCTATTTTTGATCCATGTCGATGCTGTAGGAACAGGGCCTTGAGGACAACTTGGAGAAGGAAGAACTCCTTTCTCAAATTTACTCTCTTTAAAAAGAAGTGTAATGCCTATCATCTTCTTCTCATGCTAGAGAGAAAGAATCTGTTAGAAAGGAACTTGATAAGACAAAATAAAAATTCAAGGACATCCATAGCAAACTAAAGAATATAGTCCATGAAAAAGTAAAGCTTGAGGTAATTATTATTATTATCATGGATGCATTTGATTTTTTCTTATTTCCATCATTAAAGGTGAAAATTTTCTTTTTTTAAAGAGAGAAAGCTCAGATAATGAGAAGTTAAAAGCTTGCGAGATCAACGAGCTTTACTAGAATGCAATATGTTGAAGCATGAGTCAAATGCTATGTCCCAAAAAAATTGTAGGGTGAATTTCAGATATGGAATTCTGCCTGTGTTTTCTTTATCTAGGCCTTAAGTGATTGGTAGTTAATTTATCAGCTAGTTAGTAACTAGCAACAATGCAAGATGTAATATAGTAAACATAAGAGATGCAACTAGGTGAACAAAGGTTTGTTTCTTAATGTTTAGAGTGCTTCACCAAATCGTGAACCATATTGTGCTAGGCCTGAGCATATGGACAAGGTTTTTGAACTCCAAAGCTTATTTTCTCTGTTATTGTACTTCAATCATCCATTGGTTTTAATATCCTATTTTTGAACATGAAGCCATTTTATCTTTGTAGGAACGAAGTTTATCCAATTCAAAAGCTGCTTGAAGAAGTTTAGAAGATTCTCTCAACTATCTATAAAGATAAAAGAAAGGCATTATCTTAGTACTATAATTATTCAAATGATGCATACGGCATTAAAACTATTCTTTCTTTCACTACATTTTTTTAATTCATATACTTGTTCATTAATTGGATTAGCAACTTAGAGAAGCTCTTTTAGAACTTGAGGTTGTAAAATCCATTGTAAACTCTAATGGGAAATCTCTGACTGAGGAACTCAAGATATCGAATGATGAAGTTGTTCATCTTATAAAGAATCTATCCAAGGTGTTTGTGAATCTGAGTAGAACTGTGATTTATACTTTCATAATGTGAATGTAACATGAAAAATCTATGAATGTGAACCCATGATATGCAGCCAAGAAATTTAGTATGAAATTTTGTAGGATTTTCAGCTGTCTTACAGGAAATACAATACATTAATTTTACTAAAAGTATGTCTACTATATTAAGTGTAGTGACAGCATCTTGTTTTTGCAAATGATTTTTTTAATTAACATTATGTATTATTTTTTATTTTTTCATTAAACTAGTTGGAATTGATGTTAATCACTACCTTGATTTTTATGCTCATAATTTTGTATTTGGATATTAATGATCTGCTCTAAAGTATATAATTCTTTAAGGTTAATTTTTGGCATTATTCCTGCATAATTTGAGTGTGCCATATGTTGAATATGTGTACTATTAATGCTGGAATGTGGTGAAGAGCACATGAGCAAGTCTAGTGGAAGTACATGTGGGATGGTTCAAGTTATTTGGAGGAGAAAAGAGAGATAGAAAACAAGGGAGGAAGAAAGAAAGGAATTGATAGGAGTGAGACCAAAACTTGTTCATGCAAAATGCTCATGAATGAAGAAGAATTAGTTTCTCTCACAAGTCATTCCAAAGGTGGAAACTTAGCTTATAGTAGTACAAATTCAAGCATATGATCTTGATTTATCTTGTGCACAAGGTTAGAAATTGAAATTGAAGAGTTGATGCAATTTTCGTGTAAGTAATATTAGAATGTTCAAAACCAACTAATGTTACTAAGGTAAGGATCTTCATGGAGGCATGCTCCTAGCTTTGTAATCCATTAAAGACTTCGTTCAGATTGACATACCATTGCATGGACTAACAGAAGAGAAATTTAGGTTTAAGAGAAAAAAATCGTACTCTTCCCCTATTAAAGAATAAATTATGGGCACGCATTTGATTTTTCCTTGTTTATGACTTTCTTTTAAGATCGCATTACATGGATGAAGCCATGAAATTAGCATAATATTGATGGTTTGAGGACATCTTCTAGCATATATTTCATGCTAGTAAAGCTCAAGGAAACTCATGGTCATACAACAAGGACATTTTAGCATTACATCAAGCCATGAAACATTGGTTGCCACCTTTGTTGGGAATGAAACATCACACACTTTGATAGACAACCACTCCAATACTTGTAGAACCTAGCAAGTTTCAAAAGGCATGATACCTTAAGTGCATGACCTATCTGTAACAATTCAACATTGTCATCACATATAGGAAAGGAGCTCAAAATTAGTTGGTTGGCTTTCTTTTGAAACATGCAGTAAGCAACTTTGTCTACATTTTATGAAGTGGGTCTAACTAAAGATGCACAAGGAGTATGTTTTGACAGATAATGAGGATATTGACTTTAATAGGGATTGATGAAATGTGAAAACAATTAAAGCTTCTAATTGTCACATAGGTGAAGGCCTTCCCTATTAAGGGATACAACTTTCCATGCCTTTGAATAAGGATGAGTTGAGAGATAACGAGGACATCTGACAAATTGAACTTGTATTGTTCTTGTAAGAAATAAAAATTTGAGAAATTTGTGCAATGATAAGTTGTTTATAGTATCACAAATAAGACCAACTGACAACTCTTATGACAGTACCATTCGTGATATTTTAAAGTATATAGCTTTCTCCATAGCCAAATTCGAAACCTCATCTTCTCAAAGGCATGTAAAGTCACTACATGATTTAAAAATATTCTAAGAGAAAAGGAAAAGTATGATTTTAGTTATATTCATTGATTGTGGAAAAGTAATTTTTCTTGTAAAGAACTTTGCTCTTACAATTGGAGTTTCTTGACATCAGGTTATTAATTGATGGGATATTATTAAAATTCTTAGTATAAATATTTAAATAGATATGCTAACAAAGTTAGCACTATTAACAAGCTGATAATATGCATCTCTATTGAGTTTTCAAGAAAAATGATGAGAAGGAAAGATGCACAAAAAGAGCTAAAAATTTGAAGAGATTACTTGTGTAGATGTCCAAGACTCAATTATCCCACAAACAGATTATTAAAATGTTGAGTTTGATTAAGTCCACTATAGATGCATATGAATTTGAGCAGATCATATGTATTAAGTTGAATATGAACTTATAGGATTTCAAAATAATAAGTGAAAGGAATTGTAGCATGACAAATCAACTAGAAAATAGATGTTTGAGAGTTAGATCATATTTTTCTCACAATTTTGCAATAAGCACTAAGGGTAATTGATGTACACATGCAAATCAAGCATCTATTGTCCTTATTTTTGATATGCAAGTGGATGGTGGCACGTGGCTCAGAGTCCTATAAATGGTCTACTGAAGATGTTTGTAAGTATGACAATGTGTTTTTTCTTTTCAATTTTGGATTTTCACATGAAATTCTCTTTTTACTATTCATGTATGTTTTTCATTATTGTAATTTGTAAAGTTGGTTGTTATCACTTTAGTAGGGTGAAACAAATGGTAGATCAAGGAATCATCGATTTGAGGAGTTAGCTATTGTTGATAAAGTTTCGTCAGGAGTTTTGTAGAAGTGTTGCTTAGAACATGCTCCATTTTTTAGGTGACCCAGATACTACTTTGAACATGCTCGTTAATTCCTTCTTTACTCTCTCTCTTTCCTTTTTGCCCATCTCTCCCCTATTCTCTCTCACTTTAAACTATTCCTTCCTCTTTCTCAATTTATTTTTCAATCTAGTTGTTTAGTAAGTCCTTCTAAACAAGTCTAGTTGCAAATGTCCATTGAAAACCCTGGTCGTCCCTTCCACCCCTACCCAACAAAATGGCATATTTAGTAAATAGATAAATAGATGGTTTTTTCATGTCAATCTTAAATGTAACTTATTTCTCATTCTTCATTTCTAAGAAATTGTTAAGGTTATATTGCCCCAACCTTCGAAAAAAAAGGTGGGTTATGTTCCAAACATCAAAAGTAATGTTTTTCATTTATAATTTAACATTGCATCTGAAATGAAAGTTCCCTCTTCTTTTGAGACAGCTTTAGATTTAATATATGTATGGATCATGTATCCTTCAATTGTGCTTTTATAATTTTGATATGAGATTTCCTCAATTTTTTTTCATATTCGACTTACCATTAATAACTGATTCCTCAACTATTATTAGGGTCGATGCACACTCTTGTAGGAAGCTTTAGCATGCAATAAAGAGATCAACGACTTGTGGGCAAAGCTTAGCTCAATGCAGGAGAAACTGGATTGCTACAGTAGGATGTTGAAAGAGACTCTAGATAAGACGAAGCACATGGACAGAACATAGGGAAGCTTCCACTATGTTAAATACCAAGTTCATTCTTATACATAGTATATTCTTGACTTGACCAAAAATCTTAAAGAGAAAGGTTGAGCCAATCATTCAAATAGGTACTATTTCTAGCTTGCATCTTTGCCCACCTTTAGCTCCATAAATGGGTGTACGCAACTCTGAATTTAACAACATTTGAACAAGTTTTATTTGTTTGTCCATTAAAAATTATTCATAAAATATATTATAGAAAAAAAAATATTTTTGTAAGATTTTTATTTATTAATAATTATTTAAAAATTTTGAAGATTTTTTTATTAATCTATCATGCAAAGTGTATTTATTTATTTATTACAAGACATTTCTTAAATAAAAAATGGAATTAAATGATTAAAGTAAAAAATGACTTTTCACACATGGTGTTTGGTAAGTGCCATGTGGCACCCTTTAATTTTCTTTTCAACTTTAGGTTGTATTCCAAAAATATTTCTTATTTTATTTTTTAAAAGTCTCTTACCAAACACAAAAAATTTGATATTTTAAAAATAATTTTCACAAAATTTTATTTTCTCTCATATTAAACTCATTTTCAAAATCTCATTATTGAACTCTCTTTCTAAATTTATAAGTCATAAGCTAATAGATTATTAACATAATATAGAAATTCATTTTTCAAGATCATGTCCATTTAAATTCATATATTTTGAGGAAGGTCTTATATTATTATTATTTTTTATCAATATTTTTTAATTAAAAATATTTATCATTATCAAGTGATAGAGATTATTGAATTCAACAGCCCAAATGACGATATGTAATTTTGTTAATAATAGATAATTTAAATTGCTTATTTCGATAATCTAATTTCCAATTTACTTAATGATTTTTATTTTGAAAATTGATCAATAAAAATGATCATTTTCATTTAATGAAGTCAAGCTAAGCTTTGGCATAAGTTTTTTCTTTCCTTAACAAAGTTCTACTATTTCTTGAAAACGAAGTTGAATTCAAATAAAAATAACTCTTGAATCCATACGTTACCTAAACTAATTTTTGCTCCCCGCTTCGCAAGCGGTAAAGGCCTTCTCACAACTCTACTACTTTCCTGTTTCATTCCATAATCCCCTTTTAGCTTCACTAAAGATTTCCAATATCCATCTTGATTCTTTTTCTTCATTTCCATACAAAGGTTCTCAAAGTTAAGCCTTCTCATTTCCTTCATCTTCTCTCTCAACTCACTTTTCTTAATCTACTTGAGCTTTCGCTTTCTGTCATATTTGTTCTCTCTTCTATAACTTGCTTAATACAATCAATTATCACTTCAATCCCATTTATGTTGAGCTATGAAGAATTAATTTATGATATTACAAAAATGTTATTCCAAAATGTGTAATATATGTATAAATATCTTAAAATTAATTACAAATTATTTATACTTTTAAAAATTATTAATTCATTGCCTTGGATTACTTTTGAGAAGCTCTTTCAATTATTTGTCTTAATAAAATTTTTTAATTCATTTAAAAACATTACATACTTTTCAATATTATATTAATATAATAATATTTTAAATTATAAATATCATAGTTAAAAAAGAAGACTTTACTACATGGAAACGTATATTATTAAAACTTTATTGACTTAATTAGCAAACTTTTGTTTTCCATCAATAATTACCACCATGTAGGTCCCTAAATTACCATCAAAAGTTGATATGGTGGAAATTTGAATGATGCATCACATACACAGATGCTATGTGGTACGATAACTTATCATGAAATGTTAAGGAGCCAGGTGAAAACCCACATTGACCTTCTTCTTAATAAATGCATCCCATCAAGAAGTTAGGATTCAATGCATGTATTAGCTCAAAAATTATATGGTTTTCAAAGTAGCATGTGCCTTCAAAAACCTATAACCATTTTAATGAGTCATTCACTATTTCACAGTTTAAAATTGTTTATAGTTGCATATGCATGGATTAATCTTTCAGATAAGTAGTCGAGTTCTAACTAGATGAACCAGATTGAAACACAAAGATAAAGCACTAGGTAGCACCTCGTGTCATAGTTGACATGTTTGTCATTTTTGGTGACACTTCGCAAATGAATAATAAACATTTTCATGTTTTGATGCCAATTGTCATGTTTTTAAACATTGCCACTAAATAATATGACTCTTCAATGACAACCCTCCTTGGTAGTGAATGAAGATAAAAATGCATGGTTTCAATGACTGTGCCAACACTAGAGTAGGGACACATGTTCAATATCATTACAAAACAATAAAAGTTCCAAGACATAAAAAGTGTGGCATCAACAAGATAATTGAAAGTGAATGTACAAATCCGATAGAAAAGAAGGAAACCAATGAACTTCCTCCTTTTGTTAGCTAACAAAGCCCTACAAATAATAATTGAGAGCACCAAGAGGTAGCCAAGCCATAATAAGCACCACCACGAAAAAATAACTCTTATGCAAAAGTGGTCTAAAGCAAATTAAATCCCATTAGCCCAAAGAGATTCAAAGATTTTTAAAAAGCACAATCAATCTAATTATGGATGAAGGCCTTGGCTAACATACACATGGCTTCACAACAAACAAGATCTAGAAAAATAACACAGTAGTACAAATGATCCATTATGGCCAACACCAATCAACAAACCATTAAAATGGCTAAAAGGTATTACACATTGCAAATCAAGGTTGTTGAGCATGAATGATGTAATTATAAATTTTTTTTCCTAGATCTAAGACAAGATAGCAAGCACACTGCGTGCTCTAAATTTTTCTAACCATGAAGTAACACAATGTTAATGACTTTAAAAGTTGTAATTTCACAACTAAGATGTCACACTTGTAAGGCTCCACCTTGCTGCATGCATAGGAATACATAGCATGAGGGTGAGGCTTCCCACCACCCATCATACCATGTAGAGGTAATAAGACACTCAACCAACACATGGCCATGTGTAATTTGCATCATAGAAGTTTCATTATGACATTAGCAAATATCACACAAAATAAAGCTCCAAGTAGTAAGAAAAGTGCGACAATTTCACATTGTGCCATGTCAAGTCTTTATTGAAGTGACCTCATTCTTGCTTCACCTATCTTGAGACATGGAAATGGTAAGAAAAAGCCATGCAATTCAAGTACAAAATGCTGCATGTGAAGAATTCCAACACACGAGACAATGGGATGCTGCCATACATTATACAACAAAATGACAAGAACTTTTATGACAAAAGCATTGCTAAAAGTATATGGCACTACCAAACTTTCACTATAATTGCACATGACTCAAGACAAAGAATATCATGCACAAACCCTTGTGCATATTGCTTCGTCCAACGTTTTCTTCATCATAGATGGCACCGTGCCAAGAATTAACGCTTGTTAATTACATGTGATGATTCCATCAATGTGGATGACAAGTTTTCTAATAGGACATCACCTTGTCAATGCACCAATAATTGATACTGGAAACATCATAAATGATGTTGCACTTTATGGTCCCCAATGCACATATGCATTGCATGTAATAAGGAGTTGACGTACTTGTTGCTACATGTGCAAATAGTACACTAATGGTGTTGTTCTGCACCCACTATTCTGTCACACATGCAAGGACAACAACATAAGGCTAAGGCTACAACCAAGCTTGCACAAACCCTATTACATAACACACCATCCAATTATCACTATGCTACTAGCCACATTATGTTGCACATTTCCCTTAGTGGATTGAACGTAATGGAAATTCTATCAATGAAGAAGTACAGTCTCCTAATAAACTATCACCTTATCAAAGTGTTAGTAGCTTGCAACAACAAAAATTTTTAAAAATATTACACCTTTTAGAGCCTCATTAGTCTTGCACATAGGATGTTAGGCACATATTAATCTCATTTTTCAAGTGATAAAGATCACTATGCTTTTAGATAAATTTGTGTTATAGAATAAAAGACAAAGCAATAAAAACATGTTGTATTTAATTTATTTTTTAAAAAGTTAAATTATTGGTCACAAATTAGCATAACATATGGTGTCCCAGATCGTGACACATTGTGCCAGATTGAATGTGTTGGAATAATAACGAATCGGGGTAGACCTAGACCCACCGAGCACAACCCAATTCTCTAGAAGTTTATCAGTTGTCACTGTGAATTGGCTGTGGATGAGTGGGAAAGCTCACTATGAATTTTTTCTTCTCTCTTGAGGTTATAATTTCTAAGTTCTTAAAGCTTTCAAATCACGATTTTGAGCAATTTTAAGATATTACTGTGCTTCCAAATTCATAAAGGGAAGTGGCAAGAAGGATTTCAAAATTAGAGATTTTTTTTTCAATTATTTTTCAATATCTATTCCTCACTCTTTTTGGTCTTGTGTGTGCCTTATATTTCTCTTAAAATTGTCATAAGTTTTGCCAATCTTTTGTATTTCTTTCTTTGATGTAAGGGCATCACGACAATTGTGCAAAAGCATGGGGTTTGTGTTGAGCCCAGAAAAACTCAAGTATGTTCGAGATTAGCCGTAGGTAAAATCTCATGTAGGATTAAGGTGAACCGTACGGAAAACCTCGCTTGTAATTTGGTGATTTTAGTGAATTTTTTCCCAACACTGGTTGGGGGTTGATGTAGACACAATTTTGAGTCGAAACACCTTAAAAATCTTCTGCGTACTATTCTTTCTTATTCATGCTTAAAAGATCTAAGTTCTAATTGAAACCGAAAATCGAAAGAAAAATTTATTTACCACAATTCACCCCCCTTCTTGTGGGATTATCTTAAGCATAAAGAACTTCATATACTCTCTTAAGGTTCGTTTCTATCCCTTCCTCAAGGGTTAATACCTCTTGTAGCTTGTAGAACTTTTATTCAAGGTCATTTAAACATATGATAAATGTTGTTTCGACATGTTAAGACAGCTATGTTTACTTTTATTGTTGTTATCTTGATCATTTGTCCTTTTTTTAAAGGATTTAAGTCTCTTTGAATATTTTTTAAGTAGAAATGGATTTGTTGGAGAGCCTTTTGGTTATTTTCAAATCGGGAACATGAGATAAAGAAACTCATATTTTTCTTGTTCCAATTTATTCTTAATTAGTTTCCTATGGCATTTGAGCATTTCAGATGATGAAAGTGTGACTTGTCTCCCTCATATATGGGCGGTTTAGTAATTCTCAAAAATCATATGCTGTGATAGTAGACTGTTCATTCCCATGAGAAGGTCATACATAGGAGATAACACCTCATGAAATTCCATATCAATTATGAAATGCTTAAGAAATTTTAAGTTCTCTAGATTTTTATGTATTGTTTCCTCTTCATCACAATAGGATAAGCCAATAAATGTTGTCATTGATTTTCTTTAGCAGTCAAAATAATATATAGCAAATTGTTTTTAATTTTCTTATCCCCTTCATTATTCTTTATTATATAAAACCATGCTAAATCTCCTAAAATTCTTTTACTGATGATGGACACCTTGTTTCTTTTTTTATTATTACAAGAGCTTCAACCACATCTTGATAGATATTTTTATTTTTTAAAATATTCTTTATATTCTTTATATTCTTTTATATGTTTTATTTATCTTTATTGGATGCGTTTATTGAGAAATCTTGGTTGAGTGGGTTCTATGATAGATATACTATGCACACCTTAAATGGGCTCCAAACAATTGTTTTGTGCATATGTTGATTTTGTGCATATCATGTTTCTTTTTGTAGTTTTGTTTGAAGAGCTTCAACAACTTCTTGAAGTGGTTTGAACTACTCAAATATTTGTCATGATCTTTTATACCTTCTATTATATTAACACTTTGACTCTATTCGTTGGGTATATTTCAAAATTTAAGTTGAATAGGCTATATGATAGATATATTAGACACACTACCTTGAATGAGCTCTAAATAATTGAACTGTGGATGGTTTGATTTAATGAAAATTTGGCACACAATAGATTATGATGTTATGTCTTTGAGTGGCGAGAGTTATATCCTTTCATTTGATTCATATTTACTATGTTAATGATCTTTGTCTAGTAATAAATTTGCTTATAAAATGATTACTTCAATTCCACGTAGTGTTTGTTGGTAACTCAAGATGTATCCATACCTTCGTTAAGAAAAATGTGCTACTTTTAATCCTTGATATCCTATTTGCACTCTATCATCTTAGAATGGTTTTCTTAATCACACCAAGAAATTATGAAATCGTCTTATCATCAATAAGCCACTAAGAAAATCCATGAAGATGGTCTTCTAGGTTTGATTAGGTATCAGTAGTGGTATGTACAGACCTTACTTTAGATTAGTTTGTTTTGTAATGCTTTAGAATGTACCCCCTTGAATGAACTTCTCTATGTCAGATTTCATAAATGGCTAATATATTATCTTTGTAGGTTCAAAATATTCTTGTTAAAAATGATTTTTTCCAATGTATTTGAATGAAATATTTTGATTAAATATGATGTTGTATGTTATATGGGATTAATTTTTTAGGTTTAAGTAGGCGTTTTGGTTGGTGACAAGTGTGTAACATTTTTATGTTAATAATGAATGACTTAGATTTTAAAAATTTAGGTTTTGAAAGGTCTAAATAAGACAAATCAAAGACTATTATTTTATTGGAACTGAAATTTTTTTGGGGGTTGAGGACTAAACTCAATATATGATTTTTATTTAAAATAACAATGTAATGCTAAATGAAAAATAGTTTCTTTTAAGTTATATGGTAAGAGACATATTCTCCTCTACTTGATGTTATTATGCATCCTTATTGAATAAGGTGGGCGAATTGTGGTACAATCGGGTGCTAAAGAGAAAAACAAAGTAGGAAACAATGAGGGTAAGTTTGACATGAAATTAGGGAATGGTGGAAATTGGATGAGAATTTAAAAAGGAGAGACTATGAGGAGTTTCAAGGAGGACCTTGCTAAGATGAAGAAAGCATTTGCGTGTGCAATTGAAAATATTTTGCAATATTTTTTATTTTTGACTATTTATTTTTGTACCACTCTATCTAGCAATCTTTCAGGATTTATTCATTGCTTGGTGATTCAAACTCTAAGGCATTGTTTGACGATCACTTTCAACTTTCTTTAGTCCTAAGTATTACATTGGCATTCATGTTTCATCATAAGTTTGCAAATTAGCCTTGGCCTCATCTTTTAAGAGTATTGTTTTCTAACTTTTAAGCATAGGTTTATGTAGATCAAATTCTTTGATATTCCCATTTATGCTTAGACAACCTTAACCTTCCCCTCTTTGAATTGGTTGCATTCAACTTTGGTGGTGATGTATTTTTTTGGTTTTATACTATGGTGCTTTTATCATGATAGTTTTTTCTTTGCAACTATCTATGGAAAGCCTTGAACAGTTTGTATTAGCTATACTACCTATTTATCCAAATATTGGTTAGAATCTCCATCATATATAGCTATTTGTTCATTTCCTTTTGTGAACTTTTAGACTTGACCATATATGTTCAAGATGATGCTTCAATACCAAATGATTCATCCACCGCTTGCACCATTTGTCAAATGTAGTTGAAAAAAAAATTAAATGAATAGCGTGCCTTGGGTAATATTACACCATCTTAATTTGCTTAATTGGATTTTGTTAAATACTGAAATACCTTTTGTTCAAAGGAAGCAAAAGAGCTCTCAGCTAAGAAAGAATAGAGAATTTGAAGGGTTAGTTGCTCATATGATATGTTGTTAATCAATCGAAAAAATAACTATAATATAATATAGCATGATTTGTGTATGTCTTTTTCCTTGCCCTCGACAAAAGCTTATGTTGGGAAAATAATTACATATAATTAAACCCTGTTTGCCCTGCTTTGACATTCCTAATTGACTACATTTAGATAAGAATCTTTCATGTTTTTTAGCTTAACCTCCTCATATAGGTTTTATGGAAATGACTTCATTTTAAGAAACTTGTCTTTTGCATGTTCAAATGATTTGAAGTCAAATTTGATGCCATTTGATTGCCTAAGGAGTGCTCTACCAATGAGCCCCGCTTCTTCTGCATAATATATATCTTTATTAGATCTTATTGTTCTTATAGTATTTAATTTTTATGTCTCATTGTGATTCATATCTTACCTTTTTGCATGCAATTTATCATCATTTCTATATCCACTTGTTTCTCTCTTCATATGGGCTATATGAAAAACATTACATGTTGATCATTACAGTTGCTAAAGAAAGAAATCTTACATGTTGATCATTACCTTTAAGTTATCCTTAAAGAAAAAAATTAATTTATATCAGTTTCAATACTTGCCTAATTCTCCCTTTGTGAGATAATGATCTGGTCCACATAAATGACTTATTTTCATATTCTGTTATATAATGCTTTTAGAGTCTTCAAATAGTTCCCATGGAGTGTGTGGCACAACTTAAGCCCCTCATTTTAGGACGATGTTTCCATTTTATTTTTAATCCATGCCGATGTTGTAGGAACAAGGCCTCTTTGATGATATGGAGAAAGAAGAATTCCTTTCTTAGATTTACTCTCTTCAAAATGAAGTGTCATGGTTATCATCTTCTTTTTTTGCTAAAGAGAAAGAATTTCTGAGAAAGGAACTTGATAAGACAAAATCAAAATTCAAGGATATCGAATAAAAAATACAATCCAGGACAAAGTGAAGCCTAAGGTAATTATTGTTGTCACATATGTGTTAATTTGAGTTTTTTAATTTTCTTCATTAATCGTGAACATTTCCTTTTTTAGCATGAGAAAGCTCAGATTGAACAAGAAGTCACGAGCTTGCAAGGTCAACTAGCTTTACTAGAATGCAATATGCTAAAGCATGAGTCAAATGTTGTATCCCAAAAAAATTTGAAGGTAAATATCAGATATTGATGTCTACTTGTGTTCTATTTATACTAGGCCCTAAGTGATTGCTAGTTAATTTATCAGTTAGTTAGTAACTAACAACAATGCAAGATGTAATATAATAAACATATGAGATGTAAAAAGAAGAACAAAGGTTTATTTCTTAACCTTTTAGTATGCTTCACCAAATCATGAAATTTATTGAGCCAAGCCTGAGCACTTGGAGAAAGTTTTTGAACTCCAAAGCTTATTTTCTCTAATGATCTTTTTCTGTTTAATTTATACTGGGGTTGATATTCAATTCTTTATATTAAGTGAATAGATTTTATTAGGTTTTTTACATTATGTTTGTCGCATGTATTTTTTAGGAAGAGTATCAAAAGCTTGTATTCAGTGCATTTCAAATGGAGGTTGATATCGCTTTGATCAAAGAGGCTTTGGAAATTACAATTGGAGAAAATGAAGAAGAGGTTGTTAGAAATGAAATTCTAGAAATCGAATTGGAGGTTATATCCAACAAATTGAATATTGCATTAGTTGATGTAGAACTGCTGAAAGAGGAGCTTGTTAGAAAGGTATAATTCCTTATAATTGAAGAACAACTAATTTTTGAACTAGTGTTAATTTCTTATCAATGCTTCTAAGCTTCTCTACCATTGTTCTTCAACCATCTATTGGTTTTTGATATCCTATTTTAGAACTTGAAGCTACTTTATCTTGCAGGAACAAAGTTTATCCTATTCAAAAGCTGCTTCTAGAAGTTCATAAGATTCTCTCGACATCTATCAAGATAAAAGGAAGACATTGTCTCAATACTATAATTATTCAAGTAATGAATATGGCAATAAAATTGTTCTTTCTTTCACTACATTTTCCTTAACTCATAAACTTATTCCTTGATTGAATTAGCAACTTAAAGAAGCTCTTTTAGAACCTGAGTTCCACTATAGACTCTAAAGAGGAAATTCTGGCCGAGAAACTTAAGATATCAAATGATGAAAATGTTTGTCTTACAAAGAGTCTATCTAAGGTATTTGTTAATCAGAGTGCAACTATGGTTTATAGTTTTGCAATGTGAATATAACATGAAAAATCTATGAAACTCAACCCATGATAGTTAGCCAAGGAATTTGGCAAGAAATTTTGCAGGATTTTGAACTGGCTTAAAGAAAATGCAGTGCACTGATTTTACTATAAGTATCTCCATTATATTAAGTGCAGTGAAAGTATCTTGTTTTTGCAAATGATTTTTTTATTAACATTTACTATTATTTTTTTATTTTTTTGATGAAACTAGTTTGGATTGGTGTTAATCACTACCTTGATTTTTATGGTCATAATTTTGTATTAGGATATTGATGATCGCCTCAAAAGTATAAATTCTTTAAGGTTGATTTATTGCATTATTCCTACACAATCTGAGCATGCAATATATTGAATATGTGTGCTATTAATGCTGGAATGTGGTCAAGAGCGTGTGCATGAGCAAGTCTAGTGGAAGCACATGTGGGATAGTTAAGTTAATTGGAGGAGAATAGAGAGATAGAAAATAAGGGAGGAAAAAACAAAGAAATTCATAGGAGTGAGACCAAAACTTGTTCATACAAAAAGCCCATGAATGAAGAAAAACTAGTTTCTTTGACAAGTCATTCCAAAGTTGGTAACTCAGCCTTAAGTAGTACAAATTCAAGCATACGATCTTGATTTTTCAATTGCACAAGGCCGAAAGTGGATAATGAAGAATTTATGCAATTTTGGTGCAAGTCATATGAGAATGTTCAAAACCAAATAAGAATTTATCAAGTGCATGTGTTCATGCAAGTGAAGGATACAATTAAAAGTTGATGGGAAAGCAACAAAACAATACTAGGCAAAGGTATAAAAGGCACTAAGTTGTATATGGTTTCAAGGTTAAGGACATAGTATGGTTTCATATAAATTAGAACATTTAAAGGCCGAAGGAAGGAACCTCAAAGGAAATGTGGAACGAACCATTCCGTCTTTAAGAAGGTTAAAGACAATGTTTGCTTGCATATTCTTTCTACACATCTGAGTTCAATTTAGAAGTTTGTTTTGGGATATCAAATAGTTGTGGTCAAACCTTCCAACATCACATTCGAATGCAATCTCGTGGTGCAACCTCCTAACATTGTGTTGGGGTGCAGTGCAATGCCATTTTAGAAATTTCATTTCATGACCGGAACTAGTTATCAAGACTAATGAATTATGATAGGATGTGACAAGTCGAAGAGCTCAAAGTATGTCACAGATGTGGCATAGGAAGATGTTCCAGTGAGGGATGAAGGAGCTAAAAGAAGCAATTGCGATGATAGTATTTGGTGTGAAGAATCAAATTTTTATCATTTATTCATTATTGAGAATACAAAAACATTTATTGTGGATAATTCCTTTTAGACCTAATTTAAAAATAAAGCTTTCTAAGTAATAATATCAAAAAATATAATTTGGTGTAATCTTATCTAAAATATTTCTACCATCACAAATTTTAGTGTCAAATTTAATAAAGAATTATAGCTTTTATTGTAACTAAAAAATACTAATTGAGTTTAGAATAATGTAGATGTCTATGCTCCTTATGGGATAAAATTCTTGTTGGTTTCTATGGAATAAGCCAAAGAATAATAATATCTCAACTTGATGCGTTATGCTGTGATATTAGGGTATACCTCCTATAATACTATGTAGGTCAAGGAAAAACAAAGCTAAAGCTAATGAGCCTATAACATCCTTGATAGAAAAAAATGTGAGTGATCATTAGATGATATTTTAGATAGAGAATTATTAAGTAAGGATTTACTCATAATATATTTCCAGGTAGATAAGTGTATGAATAATCATACATTTGGAAGATAAAAAATGTATCAAAAGCTATATATCTATATAGTAACATAGTTTTATAATGTAAATATGTCTTTTAAAGTCAAAATTTTGTTTAACTAATATAAGAGAACATAAATGTGACACTACCTTTGTAAAGTATGATTGCTTCCTAATATTGTGGTACTGGAATGATACTTCTTATAATACATGTGGTACGAGTAGAATCAAGCAAAACTTTGTGGGCCTATGACACCAATGTTTAAAGATGATAATGAATGACTATTGAGTGATGTCTAAAAGGTGGATTCTCTATGAAAAATATGATTCTTAGCTTGTTTTAGGTGACAGTAGATAATAGTTTTCTTTTCTCACAAAAAAATGAAGAGAAAAATTCGAAATTACATATATAATGCTAAGATTTTAAGATATCAAGATACTTTTTTGAATAAAATATTTTTTTATTAATATAAAAATATGAAAGAGTAATAATATCTTAAAGTAGTAAATTATGTTATAATAATAAAATATTTCAACATGATAAAATCTTGGGTTACAACTGTTAAATAGATGCTTGGTCTTAGTTGGGTTACAACAATCATACTAGGTTATAACAACAAAATATTGGCCTTAGTTGGGATACAATAGATGCTTAGGTAACAATTTTATGTGCTACTGGAAAATAGATGCTTGAGAGTTGAATCATTTTTTTCCACAATTAAACATTAAGCACTGAAGGGTAATTAATGTGGACATGTAGATCAAGACTCTATTGTCCTTATTTTGGATATGCAAGTGGATGGTGGTGCATGGCACAGAGGCCTATAAAGGGTCAAATAAGCTATCAAAATTTTTATGAAATCAAATGGAATATTTTATGTGACTTTTAATCTATATTTAATAGTTACCATGACATTGAGGATGTGAGTAACTTGTTGGGAGGGAAAGCTTAGAGCAGAAGTGATAAAAGTGATGTTTCTTTTTACATCTATCTATTAGAGTTCTAATGAAGATATTTGTAAGTATGAAAATGACTTTTTTTCTTTTCAATTTAGGGTTTTCACATGAAATTGTCTTTTTTAGGATTCATGTATTTTTTCTTTCTTATAATTTGCAAAGTTTGTTGTTATCACTTAAGTAGGGCGAAACAAATGGTAAATCAGTGATTTATCAGTTTGAGTAGTTAGCTATTATTTATGAAGTTTCATCTGGATTTTTGTAGAAGTGTTGCTTTGAACAAGCTCCTTTTTTTAGGAGACTTAGATACTGCTTTGAACATGCTCATTAATTCCTTCTTTTCTATCTCTCTGTCTCCCAGTCCTGTTTGCTCGATTCTCCTATCTTCTCTCTCACTTTAAACCATTTCGTCCTCTTTCTCAATTTATTTTTCAACCTAATTTCTTAGTAAGTCTTTCTTAACAAGGCTAATTGCAAATGTTGATTGAAAACCCTTGCCTTCCCTTCCACCCCAACCCAACAAAAAGGAATATTTCGTAAATAGTTAAATGGATGGTGGTTTGTTCATGTCAATATTAAATGCAACATATTTCCCTTTCTCCATTTCTGAGAAATTGTTGAGATTTTAGTTTTTAATTTAACATTGCATTTGAAATGAAAGTTCCCTTTACTTTTGAGGCTACTTGAGATTTAATACAAGTACGAATCATGTATCCTTCAGTGGTGCTTTCATAATTTTGATATGAGATTTCCTTGATTTTTTTTCATATTTGACTTACCATAAATAACTGATTCCTTAATTGTTATTAGTGCAATTGCACCCTCTTCCAGGTTCATCAAGCAATAAAGATACCAACGACATGGGGGCAAAGCATAGCTCAACACAGGTAAAACTTGATTGCTACCATGGGAGGTCGAAAAAGACTACAGTTGAGATGAAGCTTATGGAGAAAATATAAGGAAGCTTCCACAATGTTAAAAAACCAACTTCATGCTTACGCATAGCATATTCTTGACTGACAAAAAAACTTGCAGAGAAAGATTGAGCCCATCTTTCAAATAGGCACTTTTCTTGTTTGCTTCTTTGCCTGCCTTTAGCTCTACAAATGGGTTTAACCTACTCTAAATTTAACAATATTTGAAACAATTTTTATTGGCTGTTCCGTTAAAAATTATTCATAAAATATATTATAAAAAATAAAATTATTTTTGTTAGATTTTTATTTGTAAATAATTATTTGAAAAATTTGAGGATTTTTTTTAATCTATCTTGCAAAGTTTATTAATTTAATTATTGTAAGAGTTTACTTAAAAAAAAGGAATTAAATGGTTAATGCCAAAAATGACTTGTCACGTAATGGTATTGCATGGGTGCCATGTGGCACCCTTCAATTTGCTTTTCAACTTTATGTTGCATTCACAAATATTTCATATTTTTTTAAAAGCCATTTACCAAACAAAAACATTGATATTTTAAAAATTATTTTCACAAAAATTTATTTCCACTCATATTAAAATTACTTTTAAAACATCTTTTTAAACCCTCTTTCTAAATTTATAAGTCATAAGCTAATAAAGTGTTAGCATAATATTGATCTTTGTTTTTCAGGATCATGTCTATTTAAATTCATATATTTTGAGGAATATCTTATATTATTATATTTTTTTACTTATTTTTTTTACATTAAAATATTTTTCATTATAAAGTGATAGAGATTTTTCAATTCATTAGCTTAAATAATGATATATGATTTTGTTAATAATAGATAATTTAAATTTCTTTTTTTGATAATCCAATTGCTCGCTTAGTGTATGGTTTTTAGGTTGAAAATTGATCGTTAAAAATGATCATTTTCCTTTAATGAAGTAAAACTAAGCTTTAGCATAAGTTTTTTTTCTCTCCTTAACAAAGCTCTTCTATTGTGTAAAAACAAAGTTGAATTCAAATAAAAATAACTCTTGAATCCATACTTTACCTCAACTAATTATTGATCCCTACTTTGCTAGCTGCAAATGGCTTCTTACAACTCTACTACTTTCTCTATTCATTCCATGCTCCCCTTTTAGCTACACCAAAGCTTTCTAATATCCATTGTGATTCTTTTTCTGCTTTTCCCTCCTAAGCTTCTCCAAGTTAAACCTTCTTATATCCTTCATTTTCTCTCTCAACTCACTTTTCTTAATCTACTTGAGCCTGACATAATTATTCTCTCTTCTGTAACTCGCTTAATACAATCAAAGATCACCTTCAATCCCCTCAATTTTGAGCTGTGAAGAATTAATTTATGAAATTACAAAAATAATATTCCAAAATTTTAAATATATGTATATATATCTTAAAATTATTACTAATTATTTAAACTTTTAAAAATTATTAACTCATTGCCTTGGATTATTTTCATCAAGCTCTTTTCAATTTTTTTCCTTAATAAACTTTTTGAAATCATTTGAAATCATGACATACTTTTTGATATTATATTAATCTAATAATATTTTAAGATATTGATATCATATTTAAAAAAGATGACTTTAAACATATATTATTAAAACTTTATTGACAAAATTTATTAGTTATAGTATATATATATATATATATATATATATATATATATATATATATATATATATTGAGATGTTCCAACCTTACACTCCATAAAAATTGTCTTAAAATTTAGAAAAGTTTTGGCTATTAGTTGATCATATATGCTTCCACTTCCCAAGTAGTTTTTCTTTCTGCTTGATATTTTTATTAAACATTTATCATTAGAATAGCTTTATTTCTTAGAAAATTCTCCATTTTGTTTAAGATCTTCACTTATATTTCTTAACAACTTCGATTAAATTTTGATATCTGGACCAATATATTTAACAACATGATAAGAATCTAGAATGCAACTTCTTAAAAATAAAAGATTCAATACATTATGAATTCTTGATATGTAAACAGTCAAAACAACCAAATATATCACTTTTCCTACTCTTTAGAACTTTGAGGGACCAATAAATTTAGATTTTAACTCATTTTATTTTTCAATTTTTATAATATCTTTCTTTAAAAAAAGAAAATTTTAATAAATACATGATATCTTTCTTGAAATTTTATTAATCAATGATTTGCATCAAAGAAGATTTTCTTCTTATCTTGAGTTATCTTTAATTGATCTTGAATAATTCTTATCCTTTTGTGGCTTTCTCAATAATATAAGGATCTAATAAAACTCTTTCTTTTCTTTTATTCCAACATAGAGTTAACAAATGATTCATTTCATATATAGCCTCACATGATGCAATTTCAAAATTATTTTGATAACTATTATTATTAAAAAAATTATTAATCATAAAAGACTTTCTTAACCTCCTCCAAGATCAAATAGACAAAGTCTTAAGTAAATCTTTTAGAATCTTAATGATTCCCTTTAATTATTTATCTGTTTGAGCATGAATGATTGCTAAATTTTAAACTTGTTTTAAAGCCTTGATCCATTATCTTTTAAACATGCAAAGTAAAGTTATCTTTCATATCTAATATAATAGTTTTCATGAACCATATAATTTAAGAGTTTAGTTCATATAGATATGAGCCAACATTTCTTTTTTGTCTTAATAACAAGAAAATAAATATATTTTGTTAATCTATCTACAATCAATTATATTGAATCAATACCTTTTAGTGATTGAAATTACTCTATCAAAATATCTATAATCATTTCTACTTATGAATAGGTGAATGTTACAATATTTCTCTTAGTTTTGTTATTCATCTTTGATTTATTGATAGATTAAACTTCTAAAAATACTTCGACACAATTTTTTTCTAAGCCACATATCACATTCTCACACGTCAGCCACCTACCATGTGCATAATTGGTCAATGAGTGTATATGACCTTTCACGTGTAAAAGCTACACCCACTTCAGTGTAACAGTTTGTGTTTGCATAGTTGGTCACATTGAATGCAGAATTTGTAGAATTTTTTTGGTCAAAATTTATGTTTCTTTTGAAAATTAAAATATTATATCTAAACATCTATATAAATGTATAAGAGTTTTATCTAAAATATTTTAAGATTCATTAAATTTCAAAACTTTGTGAATTTAAAACTCCTTTAATTGACAAATTAATCTCCGAATTACACAAATCCTCATCTCCATAATTTCTTCAATAGTAGCCCACTATTCTTATGCTTTAATTTCATTGTTACAATTCAAAAAAGAATGTATACTATCAAAGGGCTTAATTTGGAAATACATTGCAAGAAAATCAATAATCTGTAAAATTATTACACTTAATTTCACATAAATAATGTATTTATTTTTTTATAAAAATATCATAAATGCCAAGTCTAAGTCATGAAAAAAGTAATTATTTTCACAATGCTTTAGTTGTTTGATTGTATACATAATGACTTTTTATTCTATAAGAATCCATAGCATAGATATTGTAAACATGCATCATTCACACGATATGCATCTATACATTCTAGAAGTGTCATTTTGCAACAAAATTAAATATCGTTAAATATCTAAAAACTATTTTCATAAATTGAGTCTCATTCATATTTGATTCTTTTTAAAGACAATCTAGTGCTGGAGAAGTTATACTTGATAATCTTTTCACAAATTGTCTATAAGAACATACATATCAAATAAATTTATTTTTGTTTTATATTGGTATGAGTTTGGTCAATTCATGATTTTTCCAAAATTTGCACTCAGAGTATTTTAGTATATAATTAGTTTTCTTTCATAATTTGTAATACTATAAGTAAATATATAATATGTTCTTTTAAAAATTTTGAATAAATCAAAATATCATCTATGAATACAATTACAAACTATTCTAAATATTATGAAATATTGTGTACATTAGATCAATGAGAGTTGATGATAAATTTAATTTACTAAATAATAACTTTCAAAATACATAATACTCTTGTCTTATTTAAATAATAACTTCAAAAATATCTCCATATTTTATTTCTCATGTTATTTAAGTTATCTAAATCATAATTTGCATGATAAACATAAATTTTTAAAATCCTTTAAAACATTGTAGTTTAAAAAATATGATGATTTATTTTTAGTTTTAAAATTATGTAATGATAATTTTGGTAAGTACTTAAGATATTTAAGTTAACTCTATTAGATCCAAAATTCAAGAATCTAAGATAAGCATCCCCCATTGATGACCTTAATATTTTTCAAATATTCTTTATATTTCTTTTTACAATTGTTCATATATATATATATACACACACACACACACACACACACCACTATCTAGTCATAATTTTGTATATACGTTTTAGAAAATCATTAGTTTTATAGGATTAGTTGTAATACTTAAAATTAAATTTGAATCATCTTATACAGATGACGTTAATAATATTGTTTGGGATAATTATATCAATTTTTTAGAATTTAACAAATTTACATAATTGAGTAGAATAATGAACAAACTATCTTTTTGCTCTATTTCTTTTCCAATTGAATGGCATACCACTTTAGCTTTATTTGATAAAGACCAACTTTAAATTAAAAAGTGAAAATAAGTTTTCAATTCAACTTAACAAAATATATGTGACAAAATAATATTTCACAACTTATAACAAGATGACTAATATACAATATACTAAACTTCAAAACAATTGATTTATCATTAACAAAAAAACAAGTCCACAACAAAGTTAGTTAACCTAATCTCGTAATATTAATTCGCTATTAAATAAAATCACATGAATAATATAGAAATGGTTGTTATAAGTCTCCTGCATGACCTCTCGTGACAACTTACGTTTGCTTTCCAAAACACATTGGTTCACATATGGTACATTTATTTTATGTTGATTCTTTTAAAAAATTAAAAAAATGTACCAAAACATGTAAATTAAAGAAATAAAAAATTGTGAATGTCAAATTTTTTATATTTTACGATTATTTGTTTGAAAAACATTTACATCAAAAATAGGAAAGATACTGATAATATTTACAATCACAAAGTCAATTCATGTTTTATAATATTTAATTTAGGATAGTGATTGAGAGTTTGGAAGATTGGTGGTAAAATGATGCAAGTACATAATAATTCATTTATTATTAATGGATATTCTTATATTGGATTATAAAAATGGAATTTATTTTTGCACGAGTTCAATTAGCAACTAATTAATAAAAAATGTGTTGATTTTCTTAATTAATCTATCATGTAAAATTTAAAAGATAATATTTTAAGTTTTTTATTCAGAGAATGTAATTAGATGAGAGAGAATATTAAAAAACATATTATAATATGAAGTTTTGTATAAAGGGTGGGTCTTAGGTGTGTCCTTCAATTTTTTTTAACTTTTTAAAGTTGAAAATAATTCGAATTTTGATATAAACTTTTCATTACATTTTTATTTGTTCTCAAATAAAATTTATTATTCAAAATTCTTTTATAAAACCATATATTCAAACAAACAAAACATATTTAAAAAATATATTAACCAATAATAATTTAATAGAAGTGTAATTACAAGGAAGTACAATTACAACATAGATTGAAGAATGCTCTCAAAAAAGGTCCATGGACATGATAAGAATAACGTATTAATGATTATAGAATCATTCTCCAATTAATAAAATTGTTTCTCATCACCACGGTGAAGCAGCCTTAAGACTTATTGTGTTGACAACTCATGCGACATTTTCTTTTCATCATTGAGACACACTCTTAGAGATGAATGCTATTCTCAAGACAACAATCTCCAGACATGTGTCTCTAATAAGTAGGCAAATCATGGTATAATTAAAAAAAATGTTTAAGTAAAATAAAAGTAAAGAAAAATAATAAGAACACATTAAATTTTTAGATGATTTAATTTCTTATTCTTAAATTTATGTCCACCCTTTACACAAGGTCCAAAAGTAAACACCTTCCTACACAAGGATAAAAGTGGAGACCTTTTCTATAAATAATTCTTAAAATAGGCTCTCTCTTCTAACATAAGGCTCAAGGCAAACACCTCCAAATCCTAGTTGGATTAAGCCAAACTCAATAATAACAATAACAAAATTTTACATAAACTCTCTAAAAATTAATCGAGTGAAATATATATATATATATATATACTTTAAAAATGATACCAATTGCGTATATAATTTCTGATTGCAAAATAAAGGATTGTACGTAGCAAGTGCATTTATTTAATGCAATGGGTCTTTCCATCTTTTTATAGAACAGTGGTTGTTTGCAATTCTTAAAAACTATCAATTTTAGCTTACCAACCTCTCAAGTCTTCTAAGATATTTTCATATCCTTGCTTAATGCCTTAATTCTTGTTAGCAATGCTTAAATGAGAATATATAAAAACCAATTATCTAAGCTAGACTTCACCACCCATTAAACTATCCAAGCATGTTCTATAATTTGTACATTTTTATCTACAAAATTTAATTTATGAAATTGAATGTTGTACCATTTAATGATGATCAAAATTGTTCAACAAATATTTCTATAGCCTTTTGATATTGCTCAATTTTGAGTTGTTGAGAACGAGATTATCCATCAAATTGTTTGATAATTTTCTAAAAGAGCACAATTTTTAGCATATGTTTATTTCATATTTATTTTATGCTTTAATTTTTATCATATCATCATTAAACTAATTATCAAATGGCTATAAAATAGACTAAATGGAATTTTATAGCGGTTGAATTCGGCAACCTCATATGGCCATTAATAAACTAAGCTATTAGGTTATCCTATTTTTAATGGACTAGCCATCACTCAATTATCAAATGTTTCAATGATTTTTTAATAGAATTACAAATGATGGTTGAGTTTAAAATAACAAATCTTTCCCGATAGAATGTTTAATATCTATTAGAGAACTAGTCAAATGTTTAATGCTTTGTTAAAGAAAGATCTTTTAGCCAATTACTTTTATTTCACATTTTATTTTAGTTAACTAAATTTTCAAAGCATAACAAAATGGAAAATTTTAAAAATCCTTTAATAAAATGTTGTCTTAAAAATATGATTTTAGTTTTACAAACTATTTAATAATAATTTTAATATATTTAACATATTTAGGCTACTTTATCAAGTTAATCATTCAAGAATCTAAAATAACTATTCCAAAAGTTCATATGAATATTTTTCATCTAACTTTACAGTTCTTTCATAATTCTTGAATAATATATATATCTACGAACATATAAACATCTTTCAATAATCATTTACCTAATCTTAATTATGTGTGTGTGTGTATATATATATATATATATATATATATATATATATATTATTTCATATAAGATTAACTACAAAAATTACGATTGAATTTGAATTATTTTGGAGTGATTAAAATTTTAATATTATTGATGATAATTAGATCAGGAGTTTCAAATGTAATGGTTAATACCTTTCTTAGTTGAATAGAATATTACTTTGGCCAGTTTCTTTCCTAGTTGAGTGGTGTACCTTTTACTTGTCTAAGATAAAGACCAATTTAAATGATAACAAAAGATAAAATAGTTTGATAACTACTAATAATGAAGAGGAGATTACACTAGTGACTCTAATAAGTGATGATAATATCATATTTGTAATGATGTCCATCAAAAGAAATCAATCCCATCTTTTGGATGGCATCTTAGTTGAGTTCATCGTTATTGGAAGATCACACGAATGGGCATTATTATTGTGGAGAAATAATTCTTTGAAGATGGCTTTATATCAAAATGTTGAAAGGACACACAAGCAATATTCATACTTAAAGTTTATGGAGCATCAAAACCAAAGAAGGTTAGGCTCATTAGCCTTTGCAATTTGGTTAACAAAGTAGTGACAAAAATTTTGGTGGTCAGACATAGGGTACTGCTTCTATATATCTTTGTTAGAGAACAAGTTGCTTTTGTGTTATGTCATGCTACAGCTGATTATTTTTTTGAATGAGAAAAAAATATATTTGTACATGTCTTTAAAAAAAGTTTGATGGTAATAAAATTAGATATTGATTAGGATTATGATAAGAAAAATTAGATATTTGTATTGGATATGCTTAAGAATTGGTAGTTCCTTATACTTTCTTGTGGTTGGATTAAGGCTTATACCACAGCACTAAGATTTGGGGTTATGTTTAACATGTTTTATCTATTATTAATGCAAGTACCTGGGGGTTTTAGTTAGGGATATGCTTATGAATTGAAAAGAAAATTGGAAATTAGATATGAATCACACTTATGATAAGGAAAATAGAAATTTTTGTTGGATATGCTTAAACATTTGTAGTTCCTTATACTTTGTTCTGGTTAGATTAAGCCTTATATCACCACACCAGGATTTTAGATTATGCTTAATATTTTCTATCTATCTTTAACCGAAGTAACTAAGATAAGAATGTTCTCTCAAGCCATACCACTTTATTATAGTGTCAAACTATCTCTTATGGCTTATTACTATCTGTTTGAACATGTTGTCTCAATTGAGCTTAGGAATTTACCTTCTTCCTTAATGATTACAATCCTTTTGTATGTTGATGGCATCATGATTTATGAACCATCAACTTGTGGTATATTGAAGAATATTTAGAATATTATAGAGTAGTAAGGGCATTACTTAGATGAGGGGATCAATCTAAACAAATTTAGAGTGTTATTTAGTAAAGTGATGAAGTACAAGTGTAGAAAGTTGATTTCTTGAAATTTTCATATTCTTAATTAAAACATCTAGGAAACCAATTATAGCAAGAGAAACTCTAAAGAAAAGAATTGGAATTCATTATTAATCAAGTAGTTAATTGCATGTCAAGGTGGATGATCAAATCATTAATAAAGGTGGGCACCAACGTCATGATGAACTTGATGTTAATTATTATTCTTACTTATTACTTTGTCTACACCTTAATTCAAAGCTGTAGTATTATAGAATAAAACGTATTTTTGTATCGTTATTTGTGGAGTAGTTCAAATGATAACAGTACAATAAACAATGCCTATTAAGAAATAGAGCTCTTAAGGATTGTGTCAGACTTGTCATTTGTAGTTCTTTGACCTAGTAGTTAAGACTGATTACAAAACATGGCAGGTATGGTGTTACTCGAGAAGATAATTTAAGAGTTTAGTTCTTTAAGATCAAAAATATATTATGAGAATAATACTTTTCATATGCCTTCTAATGCATCTCATACATGTATGTCACTCAAAATTGGAGTCTCCTATACCACGAATTACTATCATGGACATTGTTGCTATTCTAAAAGCAATGGAAATTTCAAAAGCCCTACCTATTAATGTCTAAGGAATAGTGATTGAATCAAATTACATTATAGTCATTATTGTAGTTAATCAATTACTTTCAATGAAAGCAAAAAAATTGTTCCTATAATAGTTCTTATCCCCCAAAAAGTGTGAAGGTAATAATTTTAAAGACTAGGTTCCTCACCATGCATTTTTTATGATTTTATTTGAGAAATACTAATACCTCTTCCAAATCACTTCAATTTTATGTTTTTATTTACTTTATATACGAACTTTGCTAAAAATAATATGTTTTATACTTTAGCTATTACTTTACCAAGGAACCCAATGACTTCGATTTCACATATTGTGCTAATGGAGTCCAAATAGTGACATCCACTAATCCCTTGTGAGCATCATTTATGGTTAAGACTATGGTGGTATCTGGTCAACTTCAAACCCCTAACTCTAATTCTTTATCAATTAAAAAACATTAGGAAATTCTTCTGCAATGATCTTTATATAAATTGAGGAATTTTAACTCTGACTATGAGATATGTGTGCCCATGATTCTCCCTCTTAATCTTTACTTCAATCTCAAAGGTCATCATAAAATGGTCAAAATCAAATGATGTCATACCATGATAATGTTTCCAAAGAATAGGGTAGCCTTAAGCAATTTAATTTCAAAAAATTAATGATGCTAAAGCACTGGCAAGCTGGATAATCCTAAACTACACCATTGATAAATATATTACGATGGAAGTGTACACAAAAAGTTAGATTGATCAACCTAAACAATAGTATTACAATGAGCTTTCTAACCTCAACATAAACATAAGTTATTGGAGCTAAGATTGTTGTGGCTATTAAAACCAAACTTTCTCTCCAAAGGAACCTCATTAGGTGATTTAGATTATACTTTTTCAAATTACTAAGCTTATGGAGCCTATATTGTTATCTACTATCAATACTTCACTATGCAGATTGGGAAATTTGCTCGCTTGTTGCCATCCTTGGATGTGGTAGCCATATCTCAAGCTATGTCTTTAGAATCAAGCCCTAATTCTCCAGTAATCATTACCACCATGGTAAGCCCCTATATTTCCATCAAAAGTTGATATGGTGGAAATTTCAATCATGTATCACATACACAGATGTTGTGTTATACGATAACTTATCATGAAAAGATAAGGAACCAGGTGAAAGCCCACATCGACCTTTTACTTATTAAATGGATCCAATCAAGAAGTTAGGATTTCATACATGGATTAGCTCTAAAATTATATGATTCTAAAGTAGCTTGTGCTTTCAGAAAAACAACATATATTTTAATGAGTCATTCACGATTTCATAGTTTAAAATTATTTATACTTATGCATGCACGGATTAATCATTTAGATAACTAGATAACTTCTAACAAGATCAACCAGGTTGAAACACAAAGATAAAGTACTAGGCAGCACCTCTTATCATAGTTGACATGTTCGTCATGTCTGGGGACACTTCGCAAAGAAAAATGAATGCTTTCATGTTTTGATACCATTCCTTAAGTTTTGAAACATTGCCACTCAATACTAGGATTCTTCAGTGACAACCCTCCTTGGTAGTGAATGAAGATAAAGACGCATGGTTTTGATGACTATGCCAACACTAGAGTAGAGATGATCACATGTTCAATTGCATTACAAAACAACAAAAGTCCCAAGACATGAGAAGCGTGGCATCAACAAGATAATTGAATGGGAATGTACGAATCTGATATAAAAGTAGGAAACTTATGAACTTCCTCCTTAAAAAGCTTTGGTTAGCTGACAAAACCCTACAAATAACACTTGACAACACCAAGACATAGCCAAGCCATAAGAAGCACCACCAATAAAAAAATAACTCTTGTACAAACATGGTCTAAAGCCAATCTAATCCCATTAGCCCAAAGAGATTCAAAGATTTTAAAAAATGCACAATGGTCCTCATTATGGATGAAGGCCTTGTCTAAAATACACATGGCATGATAACCAACAAGATCTAGATATATAGCATGGTAATAAAAATGATCTATTATGGCTTACGCAAAGCAACAAACCATTAAAATGGCTAGAAGGTATTGCACCTCGCAAATCGAGGTTGTTGAGCACGAGTCATGTAATTATTAAATTTTATTCCAAGGTCCAAGACAATATAGCAAGCATACTATGTGCTCTAAATTTTGCTAGCCATTAAGCAAAACCATGTTAATTACTTTAAAAGTTCTAATTTCCCAACTAATATGCAACACTTGTAAGGCCCCATCATGCTGCATGCATAGGAATACATAGCATGGTGATGAGGCTTTCCAACATGCATCACACAATGTAGAGGTAATGATACACTCAAAAACACATGGCCATGTCTAATCTACATCATAGAAGTTTCAGTATGACATTGGCCAATATCTCACAAAACAAAGCTACATGTAGTAAGAAAAGTGTGACAATTTCACATTGTGCCATGTTAAGACCCTATTAGAGTGACACCTTATTCTTGCTTCATCCATCTTGAGATATGGCAATGGTGACAAAAAGCCATGTAATTCAAGCACAAAATGTTGCATGTGAAGAATTCCAACACATGAGACACTGGGATGCTGCCATACATCATACAACAAAATGACTAGAACTCTGATGATGGTGGCATTGCTAAAAGTAGATGGCACTACCAAACTTCCACTACAAAGTGTTCAAAGTTGTACATCACAAAGCACCACACATAGGAAAAAGATTGACATTTTGAACATGAATAATGATAAGTCTCTTTGTTGGGTATCACCTTACACAAGAACCAACACATGGCAGTGCTAAAAATCCTAAAAAATATTACACCTCCAGTAAGATGCACAGCATGTCGCAAACCACACTTGAGAACTATGAACAATTGCACATGAGTAAGGACAAAGAAACACGCATAAACCCTTGTACATATTGCATCATTCAACTTTTCTAAAGCATAGACGGTAGTATGCCACTAATTAACATTTGCAAATTGCATGTTGTGATAGTTCCATTGATGTGAAGGCAAGTTTTCTAATAGGACATCACCTTATCAATGCATAGTAGTCCATAATGGAAACATCCTAAACAAAGTTACACTTTATGGCCCTAATACATACTTGAATTTGATGTGATAAAGAGTGCCTGTTCCTGCCACTGCATTTGCAAATAGTACACTATCGATGTTGTAGTGCACCCAGAGTTCTACCACTCATGCAAGTACAACAACAGGAGGTAAGGCTACAACCAAGCTTGCACAAACCCAATTACATAATGCACCATCCAATTGTCACTTTGCTACTAGCATCATTATGTTGCATATTTACTTTAGTGGATTGTATGTTATGAAACTTTTATTAAACTATCATCTTATCAAAGAGTTAGAAGCTAGCAACTATTAAAATTTTAAAAAAATTACACTTTGTGAGCCTCCTTAGTCATGCACATTGGATTTTCGGCACTTATAATTCTCATTTTCCAAGTGATGAAGATCTCTAAGGTTTTAGATAAATTGATTTTACACAATAAAAGACTAAAAATAATAAAAACATGTTGCATTTAATTTATTTTTTAAAAAGTTAAATTATCGATCACTAATTAGCATATCATATGGTGTGCTGGATTGTGTCGTGTTGTGCCAGATTTAACGTGTCAGAATAATAACGAATCGGGTGGGAATAGACCCACTAGCAACAACCTAATTCTATAGAAGTTCATAAGTCATCATTGCTAACTAGCTGTGAATGAGCAGGAAAGCTCACTCAAAATTTTTTCTTCTCTCTTTATGTTATTCCAATGGCAGATGGAGAGGATCTATGTCACTGTGCATGCATGGCCTCTTTCGCCTGAAAACTCTAAAACATGCCCTTGGAGGAACTCCAAGAATTCCATCTTCCTTATTAATTTTTCAGCCTTGTTTGAGATTGGTAACTCCCCACCACCACCAACACTACTACAGATATATTGTTGCTCCTATGATTATCAAGACCTAAAAATTTTATTTAACCTCATATAGGGTTTTCGAGGAAGTCTGCAAGACGGTTGAAATTTTTGACGCCCAGGCGAAAGATATTATTGCCTCCATTATTTGTGGATTTAACAGTATGTTTATATTTGTTTTCCTTGTGTATGATTTCCGTATAACTTAATTAGGAATGCTTAATGGAGCCTGTACGGTGATATTGTGGATACCTAGATGCCTTATTGTAGCACATAGAACATTTTTTTGTACCCTATGATTTTGTTTAAAGTTGAGTATGGGAAATATAGGCACCAACACCTACATAAGGATTTTGAAATGCTATCTCAATTGTTTTGCTGAAAATTGATCCATATTTTTTGAAATCCTAATGCTTTTTTCGTTTTTTTTCAAAGATACAAATTTTTTAACCATAAAAGTAGACCGAGGTAATTGGCATTGAGATACAATTCATGGATGGGAAAGGACAATGTTAGTCTTATTTTTTCATTTTCCACAAAATAATTTTTTTTTATTTTTTGTTGTGTAATGTGAATCAATGTATCGAATTGTTAGGGCATGGAAGGCATTCAAAGCATAGGTCGAAAAAGGGGAACATCCAATAGCTAAGGCATACCGAGCCCTGGGTGGATGTAAGCCTTTATAAGTGAATGCCATATCCCAGGTTTGTTAGGCACGACATCATGATAACCTAGGAATAATGAAGGGAGATTTAATCTCAATATATAGGATTTATGTTTTCTATCAATTTTAAATAATTTTTTTATTACAAGAATTATTGTTTATATAGATAAAATAAATTGATAACAGAAACTTAATTAATTTCATTTATTTGAAAGGAAAGTATACATATTATTAATATGATAGTATTTGAAATAATAATATGTTACTGGTTATCTAAATCTAAATGATAACAAGACAATCAATAAAACTAAACTCTTAAATATTCATCCCAATAGATGGTCTAGTGTTGGAGGCATGTGACAATTGCTACTGTTTAGTGAGATCGATTTAAAAGTTAATATATGAAATAACAACTATGTTTATAAAGCTAACTAATAGGTGAAATCACTTGATGAAGCTTGAGAATGAACCAAGCAAATTGTCTTATGGAGCAATAATTAAGCTTATGTTCACCACACCTTCTAGGCACTATAGATATTTCCAAGTGGACAACTGCTTTCATAAGATTGAAATGTTGTTTAACAGTATGGCATGTGTGGACCACAAGAGAGTTCTTTTGGTGGTACTAGTATAAAATAGTGTTGCAAGGCAAGTGTGATAAGGCAATGTAGAATCTAATTTGGAGGAAGTGCACATTTTAAAATATCCTGAAGAGAATTTTATCAAGCTTTTTTGGAATTTTATATCTAGAGTTGGCTATAGAAAATATGAGAGATGAGACTGGTCATGTATGCATTGGAATTGTTGGCTATAGGGAAAGAGAGCTAAATTATTTGAAGTAAACAAGAAATTATCTTTAATGGTATCAAAAAGAGATTATAAAAGTTAAACAAAGATTTGTCTTAAGAATAAGGCTCTTATTTTAAAAGAAGTCATTTTGTTACCAAATGGTTTTATCACATTTTGAAACATCGTTCAATGGTGGAATCTAATAATAGAACCAATGATGTGTTGTATCTCACTCCTGGGTATCGTTTTGAGGTGAAACCTAATTTTAAAAGAATATGTAGCTTTTGTTTACAGGATTAAACTGTAACAGTTAATGGAAAGGAAAGGGAAAATTGTCGAATAAAGGAAAATATAGAATTAAAAAGGGGATTTCTTTCTAATGGATGTTTAAAATACAAAGGAAACTTAAAAGGATTTAATGTAAACGAAGACATATCATAGAAAGATTATTGGCTCCTTATTTGTTCCTATGGTAATCATACAACAATTGCAAGTGTAGTTAAACAACATGTTCAAGAAAAGAGATTATAATGAAACATGATCTATTGATGATTTGAAGATATAATAAACATAAATAGCTGATGAAAATTTATTTAGCATATATGAATAAACTAATGAGAGTCTTTAATAATAATAGGTATACTTATCACAAGAATATAAGGGAGCAATGATATTTGCTTTATAGTTTCTTACTTTTGCTTACATGATTGTGTTAGAATTTGGTCAATAATTGATGCATGAGATGTTGTGCCAATTATATGTATTAATTTTATATTTGATACAATTATTATTTTTATTTTCATTGTAAGAACTACTTAAATTATGTGAATCATGTCTTTGTGAAAGAGATTTAAATTATTATTTTTTAGCAATCATCTTGGTTTAAAAAAGTGATAAAAAAGTTTTCAAAAATAAAAATATTTTTTCAAAATAAAAATTTTCTATTTCTCAAAAAATAAGGTTTAAAATTTTGATAGTCATAAAGGGAAACTTGAGTGTGGTATTACTTGTTTGATGCTTTAGATTGCGTGACTGTGTGAGCGAAGTTTCTATACAAAAACATGCAAAAATAATTTATGAATTCATCAACCAATTGGAAATTAGTATTTTTTTCGTCTTAAGATAACAATAGCTTTCTTATGTCAAGCAACATTAAGTATCAAACCATGTATAGGTCGAGTTGGTCATTTAGCATAAACGATGCATAAACTTAATGGAATATCTTTGCTTATAAGCTAAGGTTTCATTCTTTTACTATTTTTGACAAACCACTTTTTAACAATATGTCATCCTAGTTAGTAAAAATGTTGGCTTTTTAAGTTATGCAACCTCAAAAAAAACTTCATCACCAAAAATTGGTAAGTCCATAGGCTAAGTTGATTAAGATTATCATACAACATTTTGCTAGCATTGTTAATTCTAGTGGGTTTCAGGCAAAACATCTTGTTTAGAAAATCTTGTTTGTTGACACAAAATATTATAGCAAGTGTACCCATTGAAAGTGTAAATTCTCCATGGAGATGAGATATTCATGATCATAAATATTGCCTTTTCATGAGAATTAATTAGCATCCAGGTTGAGTCTTATTTTATTGAAAGTTTTGTAACTGAAATTGCATCCCCAACTTTATTTGCTACACTTTTATTGGAGCTATGATCTTCTAGTCAACTAATCGATTTACTCTAACTTGTTTAAGTTGCAAAATTGTGAGAAAATGTTCTGAAAGTACCGTAATAAGTACAAGTGTCTTAGGCTTCTTGTAAAAGGTTAAAAAGAGGCCAAGTTTGAGGGAGTTCATATTGGGAAGGTTTCTATAAATGCAAGCAATTTAGGTTTTAAGAGTTTCACCATTGTGTTCACTTATTTGGACATCAATTGTAACAATATTGATCATGCATATGATGAAGATGTTGAAATAATTTCTTAATAATGAGCACAATGGTATTTTGATAGCTTAAAATGCAAAAGTTGACAAATGTCAAGACATGGCCTGTGCATTCATTACATAAAATACTCGAAGGGAACCATTCTATTAGAATCAAATTGTCATTTTTTGATAGTTGGAACATCTTCATCTTTTCTTGTCTCAAAGGAATGATATAAATGCTTTATTTCCTTTGGAATATTTGTGTGAGTGATGAGTTAGTCTTAAACTTGGAAACAATGAAGGATGTTGTGGTATAAAAGTTTGACTTGAAAGTCCATTGAGTTTTTGTAGTTGTACTATACAATGCAGCTTATATAGAATTAACCAAGGTGTTGCTATATGCGATATCGTACTATTATGTGTCTTTGGCTTTAAATAATTAAAGGCACAATTAGGTAAAACTCATTATCCTAGAATGCACAAATCTGATTTGAACAACCAATGATTTGAAAAGTTACTCGAGCCATGTTTAGCCTAAGCTACATAAGTACAACATTCATGCTAACAACTTACATGAATAACACCATTATTTTTTTTTTCACCAAATATCGAATTAATTATTAGGCCTAAATAATTAATTTAACAAATTATTTTAAATTTTTGTTCTTGTAAATATGGAATTTGTAAAATAATACCATAGATTCTTTTATTTCCTCACTAAAAATTTAGCATTAATTAATCAATTAACTAAAAAAGGAAAATTAGAAACTAAGATAATATATGAGATGATTCACAAGATGAGGTGAAGAAGAAATGAAGAATGGCAAGTAGAGGGATAAGGAAGTGAACTCATAGTTGTCGACTATGGTGGATTCGATGGCATTGAGGAGACATTGTAACCACTTATGGTAGTGACAAATGGAGCTTCCTTGTCACAAAGAGGAGGCTATGATGTGGAGAAATGATGAAACAAATAATGGAAGTTGAAAGAATTGTAATTACGACATTTATGATCTATAGAACATTAGGTATTTGGATGGAAGGCAAATTAATGGAGATTTATTCACCCAAATTCTTCTTGATTAAGAAGGCAATCTTAGTTGGAAGGCAAAGGCACGTTATAGTGTCTACCTTTATTGGTTTAGGTTGATTTCAATTTTTTTTTGTATTGTAATAATGCCATACTTTAAGTCTCAAGTGTCAAATGGCATGCCTTTGATGTATATGATATGATTGATATCGTTGAGGTTGTATATAGGGTTAATATGATAGGATTGTGTTGAGGAAGTTTAAATATTTTATAATTATGAATGCATGTTACAAAATTAGCCTAAGTGTGAAGAAAATGCATGATGACTTGCCTCAGAGTAGAGCTTGCTTCGAGAGATAGTTGAACATAATTGAGAAGCTTATCTATGATCATGAAATCTTTGTAAGCTTGTTGATTGGTTATTGAGGAGTGTTATATTCCATTGATACTTAAAGGTAAGGTGTTGATTATGAATGCTCATCATTAGTGGGAAGTTGTTTATACTCATGCATTAGAGATAAGGTATCAAAGGATGTCCTGAAGGATTCACTTGTGGTTATCAAGATAGGAAGTAGGTATATAGCTCAACTTATATTAAGTTGAGGTCTAGGTGCATAGTACTTCCCCTGATCAATTTTCTTGTCATAATTTTTGTTGAAAAGCCGATGAAGATAGCTTGTTCATTTCAATTTTAATATCATGATCATCTATTGGTACTTTTTGATAGACAATTTTGATCCATTTTAGTTAGATATTTGGTTTTCCATTTTTTCGTTTGGTAGGTTGATATATGTAACTTTCTCTCATTTCAATTTCAAATTCTTATATAGGTCTTTAAAGTTGGTTTCTTTGTGTCATTACTTTGTGGCTTTTTGTCTTACTATTACATATCTCGTTGAATTCTCCATACTTATACATTCTAGTCATGATTTATAAGAAAATTTTTTTTTAACCTCAATTTCTACTTCTTGTTTCTACCAACAAGATGATTTGTAATTTTGGGCAAACTTTTTAGATCTTCTAAGCACTAACTTAGTTGTTTTACCAATATAATTGATAATGTTATACTGCATATGATTTGTATTTTGCATTAACTCCTAGAACATAAATTTAAGACTTCTATTCTTGAATAAATTTCTTTTTTTATCTTTAAGTTAATCTTTTCTATTCTTTGGTAATTTGTTTATTTTATCCCTTGTACTTTTTAAAATGGACATCTAAGATCATTAATTGATGTTTGGATGGTCATACATTTCATGGTATCACCTTAAAATCTTTACAATCTAAAAGTTCTTTTCTCTTGCAATCAATGTGTTTTAAGAGACTTTTCTTTTCATGTAATAATGCTCCTTTTATTTCTCAAAAAATACATGCAATAATAAAATCATTAGCTAAAGTGGATTAGAAAAAAATTTTAGTATCTTTATTAACTTTCCCAATCCATAACCACCAAGATATTGTTTCAATTCTTTTCCTTTTCACCTATATGCTATTTAAGTCTCTTAAAAATAAAAACATTTTCATGGATGCAGAGTGTAAACTTTTCCAAATCAATCAAAACTTTTCCTTAACATATTTAAACATTTTATTGGAGTGGTCATTGCCAACATTTATAGCTTGCTTTGTTATAATGATCTTCGAAGCTATGATCCTTTAACTAATCCTCATAACATCTATTACACCTTTTAAAATTTTATTCAAAATTATGAAAATTCTATTTCTATCATGTTTCAAACCTAATTTTCAAAACTTAAATCCTAAATTATTAAATTCTTCTGCCTTGTCTCATATCTATTTAGCTTTTTGAACACACAACATTTGTCTATCATTGAATAACTATATTGAAAAATTCCATCAGCCTTCTAACTAAAGTATATATATTTTAATATTCTATAATAATTCTTGTGTCTTGGATTGACTTTTTATTAAGTCATCCAAGATAATGCGGTAGCTCTTGCTCATTAAAGACGACATCTGGGTGTGTAGAGCTCGTGGTTACTTGTCACTTCATTCATACAATACAATGCATTCCTTCCAAGGGAAGTGTTAGCATTAATGCAATTTTTTGGGTTTCATGTCATTTTTTGGTTAGTTTTACACAGGTTCTGAATTGCATAACACAACCCTTCACTTTATTTAAATAGAACCTAGACTTGGAAGAAACTCGTAAAACTAGTAGACAGTTTTAGAAGGTGCAATTTTGTGGTTTGATTGCCTGATCTATTTAACTGACAGGTTGAACAGTTTGTTAGAGTAGTTCTTAGGCTAGCATGTTTTTATCCATGAAATTAAGGTTCAATGATATTGGGCAATCTACTTAACTTTTGTTACATGCCAATCCATGTGAAAAAATGTGACTAATCAATTTGAAATCATTTTTGAAGAAGACATTGGACAATCAGATTTATATGGCATTATTTCAAAAAGGAAAGAAAACATGGGCCATCCATAAAATGAACTAAGAATTCTACACTAAAATCCATATCATGTAGTTTAGGGATCACATGAGTTCTCAAGAAATTTCGGAAAACATTAGCGAACAGTAACTATGACAAAACAATTTTAATAGAAGGAAGTCCATACTTCAGAGTATGAATTTACCCGCATGTAAGGTGTTCCAAAAACAATGGGGATGATCTTTTCTATAAATAAACAGATGAAAGAAAAAAAGCAGCAAAAATGGAATGGCAGCCTGAAGGAAAACCATGCATAATGAACGAGAGAAAGAAAACTAGAAATATAATACTGGAGTCACTGAGCTCCACAAATCCTTGATATGCATTCAAAACATAGCAAACCTTGGATTCACTACTTGAAATCTTAGTCATAGCTTCTGAAGATTTCTATCCATAGTTTATGGACTTGGTTGCCTTGATCATTGTCTAACCCTTTTGTATAGGCTTCTAGTTGATTCATTTAGTTTTCTACCTTAAACCATTTAAAGTGTATTAGTTCAGTAATAATATTATGTAGTTTGAATTGAAGAAATTGGAGAAGAGCTCAACAAGCATATATACACGTGTTTACTAGTTTATTAAATTTTTTCCTATTGTCCATATTAATTATAAGTATTTGGTAAGTTAACATTGGAAAAATGTGATATATAATTTATCTTAATTACAGAGGAGTATATTTGACATTGGTTCTTGGAAATATTAATGTTGGGCATATAGTGAAGAAAATCATAAAGAACTATTATATGGAGAAATCAAATTATTTTATGCAACAAGTTTTCTTTCAAGATTATAAAATCAAAGAGGTATTTAGAAACAATGTTTGATGAAAATAATTCCTTTGATGAGGAATGTAGTTAAGCTTTTAAAATACAGCCTTGGGAAAGTTGTTTGGATGGCTTAAGGGAAGAATGAAGTATACTACATTATCATGTTAAGTTCATATCTTAATGTCACTTCATCAAGCAATGGTTGGTCTTTATTCCACATGGATTAGCCAACTTTTCTTATTTGTTGTAGTTTATTGCATATATGTTTTACTTTTGAGTACCCATATTTTTCAAGGCACAACAAAAAAGTAGAGGAAATATGTTCTGAGTTGCTAGTCATTCTTGAATATGGACTATAGCTAAACTTATAAAATTATATAAATAGAGACATCTCTAAATTCTATTTTGATTTTCAATTGAATAGTGATATTTTGAAAGAACATTTTGTTACAGATTAGATCATATGTATTTTGCATTGCAGAATATGTCAAAATTTTTCTTTGGATTAGGCCACAAACTTTGGCATTATCTTATGTGCGGTTTAGAATTTATCGAATCTGACTATTTTATTTTTATATAAGTTTCTCTTGTTTGATACACAAACATGTATAGTTTTCTTAAACTTATATTTTATTTTATGATTTATCTTCTCTTCTAGTGGTTGAATTTTGTTAAGTGTATATGTTGTTGATAGCATTTTCAATAATAATGGTTTTACATGATATTTCTTATCGATAAATTTTTTTGCTAATAGGTACAGTTTTTGCATATAGTAAAATAAGGAGTGGTAAGACATATACCATAAGAGGATCTACCACTCAACTGAGTATCATATAGCTTTCTGTTCATGAGTTTTTTAGAACTATTTAAGAGGTGGTTTACCTCTACAACTATAAATCCTTCCATATTTTTTTATGAATATTTTTTCATATTTTATTGTCATTATTTTTTACATTTTTTTGTTGTGTTCCTTTTAGAGGACTATTTTTTATCTTAATTTTTGTCTTTAAGTACACTTGTCTTTTTGACTAATAAAATGGCTTAAGATCCACATCCTCATTTATTGTATCGAAGACCCTAACTATAAAAAATGTTTTTCATCTACCAGACATAGATCTACTTGTGATTATTTGCTTAATGTTTCATATCTAAAAGGAATGAAAATTTATGTAAAAATCAAGGCACTTCTTTATTTAAGCCCTTTTTGTCATACTTTTTATTTCATTTAATCCAAATAATTACTTCATTCCAACCCATGACATAATCCTCTCTCTATCTATATTAATTAGGGCCTTGATTTATCTTAGTAGTTCTTATTCTCAAGTTCTCAATCTCATATCCCCTAAAATTTCATCATATGCACTAATAGATCACATAACAAATGATGGTCACTATAGCACATAATAAATGACATCTATACACATCATCATTACAAATCATTACAAAACCTCAGGGATTTTTGTCTATTAAATCAAATATTTTAAATATATACATATATAAGCGTATCAGTTCAGATTGCTTGCATGGGTTGGAATTTTAACCAATGTTCAGCTATTGTAGTAACTTGATGAGACCTTTTCTAAACCAAAACTCTTAAAGGGTAAGTTATAACTATTCATGTCACAATTCCTACAACTCTTAATAGAATGTTTTAGCCATATTGTCATGTATAAATATTGGTTACTTGATAATTATCAGGAGTGGTAGAAATACAGATGTAGGACAAAGTTTCTAATCATTATATACAAGCTTGGCGTATGAGCCATGCTTGACTACTTCATCCTCCATTCGTTTCTTTCCAAATGAAACATTAAACTGATAATTACAAGCAAATCCATATCTAGTAGATGAAAAACATTTTTAATACTTAGGGACTTCAATGTAGTAAATGAGGACATGGATGTTAAACTATTTTATTACTCCAAAGGCACGTATAATAAAAGATTTTATATTGCTATGTAACAAAAATTCTCTTATCATGTGACCATTGCATAATTTTGAATTGGCAATATTAAATTTTTTATATTTAGCTAATTTTATTTTTAATATAAATTTACTTAACATTAAAATAAAAATGTATGACTTGTGCCTATTAACTTTGGTAAGTCACAGTGATGTTGGAGGAGGTTCCACAAAGATAAAACAAACATCAATGGATTCATCTCAACTATCTCTATCCAATAAATAATAATTTCTATATTTTTAAATATTTTATTTCTTTTGTTTTACATGCTTTTTGAGGCTTGTTGATTTGTAGCCAATTTGATGATTAATAATACGTATAGGGTTTCCAAAGGATTTGCATAAGGAAAAGGTAAAACTAAGGAGACAACTTTGGTATTATAGTAATCAAGTTTAACATTCTTAATCATCAAATTAGCTACAAATCAGCATGCCTCAAAAAGTATGTAAAAAAATCAAATATTTTAAAACATTAAAATTATTATTTTATTGGATAGAGATAGTTGAGATGAATTCATTAATGTTTGTTTTATCTTTATTGAACCTCCTCTAACATTACTATGATTTTCCAAAGTTAGTAGGCACAACTTATAAATTGTTACTTTAATGTTAAGTAAATTTATATTAAAGATGAAATTAGCTAAATATAAGAAATTTAAAATAGCCAATTAAAAATTATGTAAAGGTCACATGATAAAAGAATTTTGGTTACATAGTAATATAAAAGTAAATACTTTTATTACAATTGCC